>CAUYQU010075987.1:0-23696 GCA_963574635.1 Cheracebus regulus | reverse complement strand
AAAAAAAAAAAAAAAAAAAAAAAAAAAAAAAAAAAAGAAAAAGAAAACAGGGTGATCCGAAAAGCTTTACTCCAAAGGTAACATCTGCTCAAAAACACCAAGATGAGGACGTGGGCCTCCGAAATGCCAAGGGAAGGGCATTTCTGGAGAAGGACTGTCAAGCGCAAAGGCACGAGGTGGCGCAGGCCGAGCCGTTCAAAGAGCAGCCGCCCTGGGTGAGCAGCGGAGGAAGCACGAGGAGAGCGGGAGAGGTCGCGGGCTCCAGGTTGAGTAGGGACTGGCAAGCCATTGCCCAAGAGTGTGACAGTCGATAGTCAACCACAGTTCTGCCAAAAACGCTCCACCTTTTGTATGGCTCCAGGCCCTCTTCGACCCCCAGCCCACCTGCCCGCCTCCCTTTCGTGGCTCTAATTCCTTCTCCTCCTTGGATCTCTCCATCCCTACCTTCTGATAAATAGTTTAACAAATAGTCGGACTGTTTTTTGCCCTGTTGGACTGCTTGGTCGGAAACAGAAACTCAGTCTTTTTCCTCCTTTCTTCCCGCTGTCTATTACAACGCCTGTGCATTGTGTCTGCCCCGTCTAAGTATTTACTAAACTTCTCTTAAGGTGCCAGGATAGAAACCAACACATATTGGCACTCAATAAACATGATGAATGCTGCTAACGGTTTTGAAATTTCCTCTGTCACAGGGCACACAGGTTCCTTCAGAAGGCCAAAGCATTTTGGATCCAGCTGAAGGACTAACCCAGAGTGTGACTTAGCACCGGGAGAGCCACGCCCTGTACCCGGCTGCTTTCCCTTTGTGTCTAATGGCCTGAATAGTTCTGGCTGGCTTCAGCGCTGAGTATTGACAAAGAGCATCATTAATGTACTGCAACCTTGGGCAAAAATAAAGCATGTGGGCAGGCAGCATGAAGAAAAAGGGTAATATGATCAGTCAGAGCTGGGTTTGAATTCAAGCCCAACCACCTAGAGGGGCTCCTGCCCTTTTTTTTTTTTTTTCCTAATATTGTAAATCCCTTTAGCAATTGGGATTGAAGCATATGGACCATTTCCCAGTATGAGGCTTTTAAATGCATAAAATAAAGTGCATAAGATCACAGAGCAATTTTTACTGAGATATAATAATGTTAAAAGCTATCAGAATACTTATAAAAACTGTGCTATAGTAATATTTCTACCTCTTCATTGGTGCATTAAGTAACAAGATTTAGAAGCAAGTTTAATAAATACCAAAATTTTGATGTAATACTGAGTGTGAATGATATTTCAAGATATTTAGAGTGTAAGATATTGCTAGAGGCAGATGGGAGGGAAAAAAGATTATTTCCACCTTGTATCATCCTGAATTCTCTGCTAAGACCCGTTAAAAACTCCATGTTATAACTTAGGATAAACTACTTTGCTTCTCTAAATTTCAGTACCCTTACCTGTAAAATGATGCTTAATAGATGGCAGCTATCACTATTATTCTTTTCAGCAGCAGTGGTAGCAGTTAAAGGTTCCCCATAAATATTCTGCAACATTCTCTGTGTCACTTCTTGGTTATTACCAGAGTCAGTTCTATAAGTTGACTCAGTAGGAGGTCATCCTCTTGTTAAGGATTTCTGCTCCCCAAATGTCCCATACTAACCTGAAGTTTTGTCTTTAGAGAAGAACTCATACCTTTGGGAATGAAAGACTTTCAACTACAAGAGACCCCCTAACAAAAAATAAGAACTCCTGACAGTCACCCTAAATCCTGGTTATACCCCTTTATAGTCCTAAGTTGGAAAGTGAAACATTTGCTAACCCAGGAGAAAAGGTGGGTAGCTTAAAAAAAAAAAAAAAAGAGATGATATATATACTTGGGACAATCTGCCTCCAATTCACTCTTTTCCCAGAGGACACTTTAAGGTGACTTAATCGTTTGCCAAACAAGATCCTATCTAGTCTGTAGTCATGGTCTCAAGGAGGGTTTTCCTAAGGTTCATCGGTGTATTTGGTTATAATTTGCCTGTTCCTGTATAACCCATGTATTCCAGTTCATTCTTCAGCTAGTTTCCATCTTAAAATCGTATCTTGACTATCTATATGTGACATTAAGTTGGTTTTCAAGAACTTAAGAGAAAGGTCCTGTCCTGAGGGCCAACCTTCCAGAATTGCTCTCTTCCTGGTCCATGCAGTTTCTTCAAGCTCTGTAATGTAGTGCTCCTCAACCTTCAGTGTGCCTCAGAATCACCTGGAGGAACCATTAAAACAGATTGCTGAAGCGACCCACAGAGATTCTCATTCAGAGGCCTGGGAGGAGGCCTGAACATTTGCATTTTTAATAAGCTCCCTGGTTTCTTTACCTCTATGAGCCCAGTTTCCTTATTATGAAACCAGGATAATGATACTTTTTTACAGGATTAATGAGCAGATTAGAAAAAGATAAGATATGTAAATATATTCAAAATACTAAGTGGCTAGCAGAAATGTAACAACTATTAATTACCAAGATGGGACATTGTTGGAGGGAGAAGGGGATACGTCAGAGAAAGCTTTCTAGAGATGACACCAGAGCAGTCTTGAAAAAGCGATGGAAATTAGTAAAGGAGAAGAAAGTGAAGGATGTTCCCAGAATAAAAAAAAAAAAATATCCAAAGGATGTGTATACAAAAAAACAGCTCATTCACAAAGCTGCCAGAAGCTTTGTTATGGCGGAAGCAATTGCATGGATCATATGTACATACTCAGGGTCTTGATGACAAGGGCCCTTTGTGCCATGCTAAAAAGTTTCATTTCAATTCTGAAGGAGATGGGAACCTTCGATGTTTTTAAAGCAGATCAATAACATAGAGACAAAGGGAGAGGAAGGGCTCTAGGCTGACGCTTAAGTTTCTGTTTCAAGTTTATGTGTATGTGATAATGATGATGCAACCCATGAGCAGAAGTGCCACAGAAGAAAAACCTGGTTAGGGAAGAAGCTAATGAGTTAAACTTTCTACGCCTAATTCAAGGCACCTAGAAGATACCCACATAGAGACTGCAAAGGGTAGTGAGACATGTGACTCTAGATGTCTTAGAGAAATCTTGAAACCGAAATTTAGAAGACCTCAGCCTATAGGTGGAAGTTATATCCACGGGAATAGATGAAATTGCCCGCAGAGGTTGTACTATGAGAGACGTCCTAAGAACAAAACTCTGGAGGACAACATTTAAGAGCAGTTTCCAATGGAGTTGAAGTGAAGGTTCGTGACAGAGGGCAGCTCTGCTGTTTGCTACGCTCATAATATCTACACACCATGTATTCTGGTTTAAATGGACATCAAGGTCAGCTTTGGTCAGTGGTACTCACAAAATCCAACACAACCATTAGATGGTAGAAGCAATGCAAGGAATCACCAATATGCCATAGATGGGAACCTGCTTGCTGGTAATAATTGGAAGGTAAATGTGATCCCCAGCACTGCCCCTCCAAATTCCTCAGTCGCCACAGTTTCTAGAGAAGGGATTCCCAAAGCAACTACCCTGATTGCTCATTCTGTAGAGAGGGTCTCTTCTCCATAAATGTTTGCATGAGTGAGATTCCTAGATTTGTCAGAGCTCAGAAATCATCCACAGGAAGAAAGACATCGTCAACCTAAGTCATCACAAAACTAAATGCTGTCCGCCTTCCTCTTCCTTAGGATGAACAAGACACTGACATGGATCCTGTTCATACTGTCAAGGCTATCATCTGGGCTTGGCCAAACCACCACAAACAAGCAGGATCCCATACCTGGCAGCCCCAGGGCACCTGCCGTTGCTGCCGCAGGCTTCGGAAACATCTCACCCACAAGCACACCATTCAGAAGCAGGCTGGGTGAGCCCAGGGAAAAGTAAGACGAATAATGGCAGAAAACTAGAAGGGAGTCTGGGTTCGTTCTCTGTGGGACAGGACAACGGAGGAGCAACTAGGGCATTCACAGGGAGAAGGAAACACTCTGCCCTCTGGGGTGAGGGGGTTCATGATTAGACCAGAAGGAAACCCATTGTTTATTAAAAATCCAAACCTACAGATTAATTAGGGAGCAATTTCAAAAGTAGTTTTCTTTCCTCTCCTTAAAGAATGAATTTAAGTATGCATTCGTGCATGAAAATACTTTCTCATTTCAGGGAATATATTATGCAAAACATGAGGCATACCTGCATCTGGGCCTGGGGATCTCCAAGTAATTAACAATCCCTTGTTACCTTCAAAGATGTTTCCTTAGGAAGAAAACCTGGGCCCTAAATCTTGAGAGAACCGTAGCCCCCTATCTTGATTTCACAACAATTGGGGCTAAGGGCTGGAGGCTCAGGAACCTGACTGAGGCTTTGACAGGATTGTCACAGGCTAGGAAAACACAGGAAATGTTTAATCAGAAGGAACGAAAACACAGTGTACAAAGAGAAATCTGATCTCCACAGTATATCTTTATTATGGCTAAGCAGTGTGGGGAGAATAGAAGTGACTCTAAAACCACCAGACTGTTGAAACAGAACTGTATGGGGCAAAAAGCCTGCCTCAAGACAAAAATGGGCTGTCCGGCTCTCAGTAAACACCTATGCCAGCCAGGAGCCATGGTATTCAGGCTCTTAAGTACCTCAGGCTGGAACATACTATTCTTACGGGCTGCACCTGTGAACTTTCTAGAGGGATTTGTTCCAGTTTGTGATTACTCCTCGGAATGTGAAGGCTTTAGCTCTGGGCCTATACAGGCCATCTCCCAAGGTAATGTCCCATGGAAAGAGAAGAGAGAAAAAAGCCTGACTAGCTGTGAGCTCTGGAGAGGATGGGAGGGAGTGAAATGGGAGCTCAAGCTGCATTCTGCACCCTCCACACTCATTGCTGGCCCCTGAAGTGACTTGGGTGAGCATGACCACCCATCTGCCAATCAAAGGCTGAACTTCAAGGCCCAGGCAAATGGTAAGAAACTCTTCTTTAATTTGTGCTATTTTAAAGTATATGTTTATTTCACAGAGGAGAGGATTCCTTTTATGAGGTCCTATAGGTCCTGCTTACAGAGGTGAAAAAGTATTTAATTTAATCTACTCTCAGGAGTAGATGTTGCTTAAATGCTTCTTGGCTGAGTCAGGTGAGAATGCGCTTCCGTGGGGTTGGAAGAGTTGTTTAGTAGAAGCAATACAAGGAAACATCACTAACAGACCATAGTGTTAGGAGGGAAAGTGCTTGCTGATGCAGTGTGACAGAAAACCTAAGGACAGAATTCTGGAGAATAACATTTAAGAAAGAGTAATTGCCCATAGAGTTCAAGTCAAGGTTTTATATGTTTCCCACAGGACATTTTCCCCAGGAAAACCTAGAGAGGTGCACTGCAGAAAAGTCCAGCCTCTTGGGTTGCATCGGAAGGTCGTTCTAGTGACCTTTCCTGCTCAACATCTCCTACCCCCTCTGAGGCCTCCTCTGGGACAACACCCAAGACCCCGGACACCTTTGAACTCAGTTTGGAAACACAGAATTAATCAATATCACTAAGTACCTGCTCCCAGCTCCCATTCCCACACACAATTAAGTGGCTGACTTCTCAGCAGAGCCTTGCACACTTCAGCCAATCTGTCAGAGCACATCTGCTCCTCCATGGTGCCTTAGCAAGGCATTGGCAGGAGGCTGCAAATTAGCTCTTTAGGAAATCGGCAGCTCCCATCCCAGCACAGGGCCTCCCACTGGGTTTCTGGGCATCTGCATTGTGCAAGCCCTAAGCCGGTAAAAGCCTCACTGGACTATGTCCTTGGACTCCGTTTAATATTCATTGTCAGCAAGTATGAATAATGCCTAAATTATAGAATCACCATTGGACTAAACTCATCTTCTGTAGAATGAATGCACCCTTAATAATTCCATCAAAAACTACTTTTATGAAAAGAGAGAAGGGTAACCTATTTCCAGTCATCTTGTGTCAACAAGCCACTTTAGGTTCCATACTTGCCACTCCTGAGTAATTAAAAGTCAAGGTCACAGATGTCACTGAAGAAACCTAAAATGAACATTTAAGCATAAGCATTAGATTCTCTAAGTTACCTCAGACTGTTCTTTAAAGGGTAGTAAGAGAGACAGAACTTGGCCTAATTTTTATTTAGGAAAACGACTTTTTGTGGTTTCGTAACTTTTCTTACATAAAAGGATTTTTTAAATTAAGATAAACTCTCACTGAGGAGATGACACAGCCTTCTTCTAGATGAATGTTGTAGGGTTTTGAGACAGCTGTGATGTCATGATCCACATGGCAGATAGTGGAAGGAATTTCAGATACCATCAAATCCTACACCCACATTCTACAAGTAAGTGAACTGAGGTCCAGGTGGGTAAAGAAATTGCCTTCATACACTAAAGCTAGCTAGCAGGCAGACAGAAATAAGAATATCTTGTTTACGGCTCCAAATGCAGTGCGTTTCCTACTACACCACGTAACAAATGCAGAGCAATTAGTAAACCTCTCTCAGAACTGCTGTTTTGCTTCCAGCGCAATTCAAATTGGGTTCATCAGACCCGTTTACGTGCAGCTGACAAGAATGCCTGCATCAGTTATGTCCTGATCCTTAGGCCTTCAAATGTCTCTTTCATTTGTTGGGCCTCTGTGGACAAGCTGGAAGGATTGGGATGTTTCTGAAAAGCCAAAGAGTGTGCAGATGGCTGGAACACAGGGCTTGTCCTGCCGGTAATGAGAAGGCAGAAGTATAGTGAGCCCAGTGATTCTCAAGCCTGGATGCATTAGAATCATTCAGAGAGGTTTCTTGTTTTGTTTTGTTGTTTTTTTTCATTTTTTGTTGTTCTTGTTGTTGTTTACAGTACAGGGCCAACCTACATATCCGCAGTTTCTGATTTATTTCGCCTGGGGTGGGGCCAGAGCACTGGCATTTTCCAGGGTTCCTTTGGTGATGTGCACATGCAAATCAGGTTGAGAATCACTAGAGAGCAAGATTTCGGTATCAGAACTGGGCTTAAAATCCCCAACCCTGACACATAGACCTATTCTCTCTGAGTTTCCTTCATGCGTTTTTTTTTTTAATTGTTTTATCCCATTAGGTTGTTGTAGACTAGTATATGAAGTATATAGTAGTTTCTCAATAAGTTTAACTCTTCTTCCTACATTTAGGTGGTAATGGCAAAGAAGTAGCCTGAAGTCATCTAGTGAAAGAGGAAAAAAAAAAGAAAGATAATTATGGCATTTGTGAAAAGTGTTTAGTACAGGATCCATACAACTGAATTCTTCCTGGCTTCTGCTCTTGCCTTTCTTGCTGGAATAAATATTCATGTAAATCAATGGCTGGGCACACTTAATCCCCCAGGATGTGGTTCTATCCGTTCAGTGTTTTGCCTCATTTTGTTCAGGTTGAGAAGTTTCTGTGTGCCTTCATTTGTATCAGGTTTTTTCCTATGTGCATTGAGTTATCAGAAGAATCTCTTAGGGGATAGAGTGAAGGCTAGCAGAGACTGGCTAGGGCAGAGACATCTCTGCTCTCTGTCAGACATATTTTGCATTACTTCTACCTGCATGACATGATTCTCTGACAACCTAGCCCTCATAAAATGCCTCAGGTGATTGCACAAATAAGTCAACACAGTTCTTCCCTGGGGCACTCGATACTATTTCCATTCTCATGTCTGAACATGAAGCATATGCAAAATTCTGGTGCCGCACGGATCGGAGCATGGAGCTGGCGTAAGTAAATAGCAACAATTGATGCCTTTGGTTCCCAAAGTCACCCCAGTGAAAAAGCAAAACCACGCCTGTTTTTTCTTTATTTCTCTTGCATTTTTCTTAGCCCATGCATCAGAGTTAAACTTAGTGTTCCCACCACCAGGACACTTGATTCTGTGCCAGCAACCCTGGCATCAATCTATGTCCAGTGGTGGCACAGAGATCTCTCCCAGTCAAGGAGATCTCCAGGCCACTGTGGAGTATGTGTGGCCCTCTGCTCTTGAGACTACCTTTATGTAGAGCTCCTGCCCAGGCCCCGAGTGAGCCCCTGCTCCCTGGTATCTGGCTCTTTTCCATTACCCACACTCTTCAATGCCAACATTTCTCACACTGGAGGGTTAGATTTCCCAAAGTTCAGGCCACAAAAATCTA
Organism: Cheracebus regulus; assembly: GCA_963574635.1. Classification (NCBI taxonomy): domain Eukaryota; kingdom Metazoa; phylum Chordata; class Mammalia; order Primates; family Pitheciidae; genus Cheracebus; species Cheracebus regulus. The sequence goes on along the minus strand of CAUYQU010075987.1, from coordinate 15,615 downwards.
CCTTGAGCCGGAAGCTTTGTCCCCCACATGTCACAGTTCAGCTCAGGTGGGAGGTACCAACAGAAGGAAGGGGTATGGAGGTGGTGGTGGACTTTGGTGCAGCCCACAGCTTCATTACACAGTTGCCCAGGGAGCTTCCAGGCCACCATCCAGCTGCCTCCCGCTGTAGTTTCAGTTGGGCAACTCCCTCCATTGCTGCCTAGAGCATTTAAATGGCAAGATGACTCAAGACACCCTGCCCCAAGGATTCCTGGCTTCTCTCCCTCCCTCTTCCAGCACCTCCCAGCCCTTTCCCTGCAGTCATCGGGCACATGCGCCATTCAAGTGTGCAACTATTTTTACTAAGTGTGAAGGATTCTCAGGGCACAAACTATACTTAGCAGAGGTTAAAGTTCACATTATGCAATCCATGGGGCACAAGTTTAAATCATTAAACAGCCTGTCCTGCGCTCTTTCTGTTCTCACTCCTCTACAAATTGACTTTTTCAGTCCTAAGCCTTCTCCTTTCAATTCAGCCTTCGTATAACTCAAGGCCTTTGTTCTCTGCAAGAAAGGGAGATCGTTTCCTTTTAGGCCTCAAAGTACTCCCTCAGCCTCAGATAGAGATTTTCTTATGGCCATCAGAACCTCTGATTTAGAAGGAAGCTATGAAGAAATGTTAAAAGGAATCTTCCCAGTGTTGAAAAATCTAGCCTAGAAATTTTTTTAAATGTGAACTATCCACCAAGAGGCTTAAACTGACACTCCTTGACTGCAGTTGGCTTTTCAGGCCTAGGTAGTGAAAAGAAATTCTGTTTGAGGGTGTTAATTTCAGCATAAGAATGAAGAGGAGGGCTCAAGCTAGCTCATCAGCTAGAGGAGAGACCAGGGTCCACGCTGCATGGGGCCAGGATGTTTCACCGCATGGTTCCTCTGGTACTGGAAGCTCTGCTACAAACAGTCCCAGCTTCCTGTTCTGGACAGGAAGTGTCTCAGTGAAAAGACTCCCCTTCCTGGTCACATCTCCTTCCTGGGGCAGCCTGCAGCCAATGACTGGTCAGAGTTGGTTATAAAGGCTCAGCCCCTTTCCCTGAGCTCAGGACAACTCTAAAACAGCATCCTTGCTTCAGAGACTGCATCACAGCCCCACGGCTTCCTCTGCCTCTTTCCCAGGGAAGAGCTCTACCTAATGTGTCCCCACATGCTAATCTCCATCTCAGAGTAAGCTTCTCAGGGAATCAACCTGAGACAATGATCAGAAGAGCTTAGTGACATTTCTTAAACAATGTAACAGTCACAGATTTGTTTTTTGTATTCTTTTTTGAACCACTGCCCCTATCAGTAAAACTCTTAAAATACAAATGATAAATGCTCTTGTGTAGCCTCTGTCCTGGCTCCTGAAAGTGCTGACAGCAAGCCTAGCAGGATCAGTATCATGAGTGAGTATATTTGAAGTGCAGACCCTCAGTTCCCATCCCAGACCAACTAAATTAGACTGCATTTTAATAAAATCCTCAGGCCGGGAGTGATGGCTGACACCTGTAATCCCAGCACTTTGCGAGCCCGAGGCAGGTAGATCATAAATAAGGTCAGGAGTTCAAGACCAGCCTGGCCAACATGGTGAAACCCCGTCTCTACTAAAAGCACAAAAATTAGTGAGGCATGGTGGCACACGCCTGTGGTCCCAGCTACTCAGGAGGCTGAGTCAGGAGAATTGCTTGAACCACGACCTGGGAGGCAGAGGTTGCAGTGAGCCAAGATCACAACACTGCACTCCAGCCTGGGCTACAGAACGAGTCTCTGTCTCTAAAAAATAAAAAGGAAAATAAAATCCTCAGAGGATTCATATGTATATTAATATTTGATAAACACTGGCCTATATGACAATTGGGTGAGAAATAATTAAGTGAAAATGTTTACTAGTGGCACAGAAACATCCTGGCCCCCTTTTTCTCTGCCCAATGAGGGTAATCTGTTTTTCTTACCAAAGGAGTTTAAAAACCCATTATTTTTGGCATAGACGAATTACAAACCAAAGGGCAGAAAACAGAGGCAGATGGTCAGACAACTGACTGCTCAGGTTGGGAAACCAAGCTGCTATATTAAGCAAACAGGGAAAAGCATTATGAGAAAAATATGTAAAGTAAGGACCAGCACTTCTCAGAGTATAAAGGATAGATGAAAAGCCGCCCTTGCAATGCAATACATGGACTTCGAACATGAGCAGTGACTTAGAACATTCCCAAAAAACAATAAGGAACCTCATCCAAGAGTGCTTTCTCAAAGTTCAGGCACACAAGGAGAGGTGAGCAAGAGGACACGCTCACGCCTGAGCAAACTCCATTCTCTTAGCCACACCAAGAGTTCCACCAGCTCTTCAGCGAGGAGAAACTGGTTTATATTAGGACGGCAATAGTTTGTTAGAGGTAACATGCTTACATGTTGAGGTGTACGCTTCCGTGCCTCTAATTCATAGGGAAGATTCTGTCATTCTCAGCAGATCCATTTGTTGCTCATAAAATACTGCATTACACTCTTTGGTTTTCTTTACAGAGGGATAGCCAGACAGAGTTTTACCTCTATGTGGCTTTTCCAATAAAAGTCCTAGAACACAGAGTGGGCAGGGACAGGTAAATGGCACTCATAAAGAGTGTTGCTCTGTCAAAATTGATTTATGTTGGGCTGTGGCCTGTTCTCATTTAAGGGCAGCAAGAAAAAAGGGAGCTGTGGTGAGGACATGACCCAGCCTGCCCTGATAGAACAGAACCTCTAAGGGAAAGTGTGTTAGCAGCTACCAAGGGGAGAGGCAGGGGCAAGCACATTGCAGCCTGATTGCAGCAATAAAATCTCAACAGAGCACACGGAGTGGCTACTTGAGGACCCCGAGAAGTAAATGGCAGCAGACGGATTAGGAAAGAAGATCAGAACCCAGAGTGCCACTGACTCAGCAGTGAGTGTTCCATTTGTCCTCCGTAGCCCCTGGACCGGATTTGCAGCAGCCCAAAATTTAGAAGTGAGCACCAGGTTGGATAGAAAGAGTGCCCTCTAGTTCTGGCTCAAGGCGCAGGTAGCGCTGAGCGAGTGTAGGGGAAATCCCATCTTTCCCCTTTTCTTTCTTTTCTTCATTCTTTCACACCCTACCCCAGGCAATCCTGTGACACCCACAGCAGTGGCAGTGACAGTGGCCGTGGTGGGGGCCCGCAGAGAGGTCTTCCACTCTGATTGGAGGAGCTCTGGTCTCCCATTCCTTTTGTTCCCCCTCTCTCTTTGTTCTCCTGCTATTTGGCCCAAATATGGCAACATTCATAGGAAGCCTGAATCCCAGCAGGGTAAAGAGAGCACTGGCTTCCTGACCAGAAGATATTAAAGGGGAACCACAGAGAACTGAAAGGTACTAGCGAGAACCCGAAAGGGAAGAACTCCAGAAAGTGGCTACATACAGTTGTTTATAAACTACTGGGCTCAATCTCATGCCAGGCATGTGTGGATCTGATCCTAAACAGCACACCAAAGGCTATGAGGAATGACTTTGGCACACCCAGGAGAAAGATCTAAGTAGCTACAAAGGCTTAAAAAACAAAACTGACATTGAACTACAACCCACAGAAGGCTGGCAAAATGTTCCACCTCAATCCATCCAAGTTGAATTACTTGTTAAAGCATAAATAGCAATACTCACAAAGGATGTGAACAAAACTCAGAATCTCACAACATAACATAGCTAGGATACAATACTCAGCATGTTAGTTTTCTATTGCTGCCAAAACAAACGACCACAAACCTAGTGGCCATTTACATTTTAAGCCATTTAGTGGCTTCAAACAACACAGTTTTTTAAATGTTAAAGTGCTGCCGGTCCAACGTCCAAAATCAGTCTCACTGGGCTAAGTTCGGGTGTCAGCAGGGCAGGCTCCCTCTGGAGGCTCTCAGGGAGAATCTGTCCCTTCCCTTTTCTGGCTTCTAGGGACTGCCCACATTCCTTGGCTTATGGACCCCTTCCTTCATCTTCAAAGTCAACAATGTGTCATCTTTCTGATCCTTCTTCTGCTGTCACAACACTTTCTGACCATAGCAAGGAAATGTTTTCTGTGTTTAAGGATGCTTGTGATTATATTTGGCCTACTTGGATAATCCAATATACTCTCGTCTCCTCAAGGTCAGCAGACAAGCAACCATAACTGCATTTGCAACCTTAATGCATTGCAACCTGAATTGCTTTTTGTCATGTAACATAACATATTCACAGGTTCCAGGAATTAAGACACGGGCATCTTAGATGAGACTTCTACCTGCAGCCTTCAAAGTAAAATGAACCATCAAGTCTCAACCCACATGAAAACAATCAACAAATGCCAATGCTGAGATAATGCAGATGTGGTAATTTTCTGACAAAGACTTTCAAGTGGCTATTATAAAAAAAAATCTAAGAAGTAAGGAAGAGACTCTTAAGATTAATGGAAAGAAAAGTCTCAGTAGAGAAACAGAAGGTATAATGAAGATCCAAATGTACATTTTAGAACTAAAAATATAAAACCTATAATTTTAAAACTTACTAGAAATTATCCAATATAAACCACAAAGAAAAATAGAGTTGGGGGAAAAAAATGAACAAATCCTCAGGGACCAGTGAGTGAGTGAATATCAAAATTGGAGTCCCAGAAAAGGATAAAAAATAATGCAGAGCAGAGGACAAATACTGGAAAAATAACGGCTAAAATCTTCCCAATTTTGGCAAAAGACATAAACCTATGGATTCAAGAAGCTCCGTGAGCTACAAACTTGATAAACCCAAAAAATTATGCCTAGACATGCTATAATCCAACTGCTAAAAACTTGGATGAACAAAACTTTTGAAAGTATCCAATAAGATGACATATTACTTATAGGAGAACAATTCAAATAATTGCAGATTGCTCATCAGAAATGAGAAATACTCAAATATAGACAAATTGAAAAATTTTGCCCATCAAATCAGCAATTTAAAATTCTTACTATCTGATGTCAGGATATGAGAATGTTGGTGAGTAAAGAAATAAGAACATTTGTGAAGGGCAATTCGGCATTATTTACCAAAATTTTATTTTATTATTATTATTTTTAGACTAAGTCTCACTCTGTCGCCCAGACTGGAGTGTAGTGGCAAGATCTTGGCTCACTGCAACCTCCACTTCTCAGGCCTCAGCCTTTTGAGTAGCTGGGATTACAGGTGTGTGCCACCACGCCCAGCTAATTTTTTTGTATTTTTAGTAGAGACGAGGTTCCATCATGTTGGTCAGGCTGGTCTCGAACTCCTGACCTCATGATCCACCCTCCTCGGCCTCCCAAAGTGCTGGGATTACAGCTGTGAGCCACCACGCCCGGCCTATTATTTTTTTTAAGACTGAGTCTTGCTCTATTGCCCAGGGTGAAGTGCAGTGGAGCAATCTCGGTTCACTGTAACCTCCACCTCCCAGGTTTAAGCAATTCTCCTGCCTCAGCCTCCTGAGTAGCTGGGATTACAGGCACCCGCCATCATGCCCAGATAATTTTTGTATTTTTAGTAGAGACGGGGTTTCGCCATGTTGGCCAGGCTGGTCTTGAACTCCTGACCTCAGGTAATCTGCCCACCCACCTCATATCTATCAAAATTTCAAATCTACACACCTCTCGCCCTCAATTCCACTTTTAGGAATTGATCCTAAAGAAATATTTGTACATGTGTTCAAAGATGCTTGAATGTGGCATTGTGTATAATGGCAAATAAGTACATTAATTAGTAAAACATTATGAATTATTACAGATAAGGTAATATGTAAATAAATTATGGAGCACCGCAGTATGAGATATAATGTATCTTTTAGAACGATTACATTGGAGTCGGGTCTATTGGCATGGGCAGGAGTTACGATATACTGTTAAATGAAAAAAATTTGTCGGCCAGGCGTGGTGGCTCACCCCTGTAATCCAAGCACTTTGGAGGCCAAGGCGGGCAGATCGCCTGAGTTCGGGAGTTCAAGACCAGCCTGACCAACATGGTGAAACCCCGTCTTTCAAAAAAGAAAAAAAAGAAAAAAATTTGTCAAACAGCACACATGGACATGTCAGATTTTATAATTTTGTGTGCGTATGTGTGTGTGTGTGTGTGTGATTGTAATTTACTGGGAAAAGATCTGGAAGGATAAAACCCAAACTAATAGCAGCAGTTGCTTCTGAGTAGTCAGACCAGAAGAGAAGAAAGGTACTTGCTCTTTTTATCTTCTGTATCTGTGTGTGTATATTTTACAAAGAACAGTATTCTTTTTGATACTTTTAAAAAATGGTAAAAGCCCTATCTATGTAAGTTTGATAACATTATCCTTCAGTGTTCTGAGTTTAGAAATTCACTAGTCTTTCACTGTTTTCTGGGAACTTAGCATTTTATTCACTTTCCTTAAGGAAATTCAACCATCTCACTCAGCATTTCCTAGCATATGTTACATTTTACTGCATAACCAATTACCTTCAAGATTTACCAGCTCACAACAATAGAAATGTATTATCTCATGTCATTTCTGAGGGTCAGAACGCCAAGAGTGACATGGTGGGGTGCTTGGGTCAGGGTTTCTCATCAAGTTCAGTCAAAATGTTGGCTGAGGCTGCAGTCATCTGAAGTCTGGACCAGATTGGAAGATCCACCACCAAGTTCCTCACATAGCTGCTGGTATGGGGCCTCTGTTTCTGCTGGCTAATGGTCAGAGATCTTAGCTCCTCACTATGGAGGCCCCTCTCTAGAATGTGCACAAGGCAGCTGCCTTCCTTTAGAGTGGTCAAAAAAAGAGATCGAGCAATCGAGACAGAATCTGCAATGACTTGCATCACCTAATCTTGGAAGTCTTCTGCTGTGGTCTATTGGTCACACAGGCTGACCTTAGACCCAATGCAGGTTGGGGAGGGGACTACACAAGAGTGTGAATACCAGAAGACAGGGATCACTGAGGGCCGTTTCAAAGATGCTACAACTAAATTTTTCTCCACTCTCTTTCTCTTCTCCCTTTTAAAGTTCACAGACATTCTAAAAACAACTCTATCCAGACAGTATCACTGATTGATTTAGGGGTCCTGGAGCATTCAGTCTTTCATTGGAAGAAAACCTTATGGGCCAATAAGGAACTCCAGTTCAGGTAGCTCCAACCTTTTCCCATGAACAATGGGTGTTTCGATTTTCTCACAGTATGATGATGGAGGGTAGGAGAAAGCGCAAGTGTAAATAATTGACCAAAGAGTAAAACACCAGGAGCCTCAATGAGAATCCTTTCCATAGGGGGTCACATTATTCACACCTACCCTGCAGCCCCATCTTTAATCTTCACAAGTCAGGTCAGATAGCTCCTCTCCCAAGTGGAATTTCCCATAAGCCATGCAGGAAGAAGTAGGATTGCTTGCCAGCTCACACATCAACAATAAAGGCTACTAGAATCATCTGTTACTTAGAAAATGTTAGAAGGCAACAAATAAAAACTGAGGGTTAAAGGATACCTATGCCTCTGCACTAAAACAGTATGAGGTACTCCAAGGCAGGGCATAACTGAGCATTTGGAAGAAACTATCCTGGCATGTGATGCACGTGATTGCAAAGATGTGTGTTGTCTACCTGGGAGTATAATAGAATGTGTTATACTGTCTACCTTAGGTTAAGCCAAGCATTTGATTAAGGTTTTCATAATATGCCTGTAAGCATGATGGAGAAATACAAGTAAGAGTCGATTCATCATAAGTTGAGCAATCTATGCAAAGAGTGTTGATTGAATCATTGTTGTCAGCTTGAAAAAGATAATATATCTCAGGGCTTTGAACGGGGCCTTGCCTCATTTAACATTTTTATAAACTATCTGGACAAAGACAAAGAAAATGTACTTGTTAGATTTTCAAGTATTATATAGTTAGACAGGAGAGCAAAGAAGTTGAACAATAAAATCAGAATTCCCAAATGTCTCCAACAGGCTGAAATGATAGCTCAGAACCCCCGAAAATTAGTAGGAGGCAGCATAAAATTCTGTACAAAATGGGAGATACCTGGTGCAATACTAGTTAATGCAGAAAAGCTTGAAGTCAACCACAAATTTAATATGTCAGCAGTTTGTCAGGTCTGCCAAAAAAGCAATGCAAAACTTTAGTCTGCATCATGAAGAATATAGTGCTTAGGACCAGGGATGTCTAGTTGTGATGAACCCCACACTAAATATGTGACTTCCCAGAATGACTTAGAAATTCCTCTATAACCATATGTACCTTCTAATGCCAAGATTATACTGTCCTCTGCTTATAACAATCCACTTTGTGACCAATCTAATAATTTTATCAAAAAAAAAGAAAATGAGTTTGTCTTATTAATTTTGTATTCATTCAAGCAACATTTATCAGCAAAAAAAAATTGACAGTTACTCTGCTGGAATCTAGGGACACAAAGATGACTGAGACACAAACCCTGAGCATTAGAATCTGGGTAATGAGGATGCTGTGGTCTGAATGAGTTCCCCGAAATTCATATTAAACCCCCAATGCAACGGTAGTAAGAGATAGAGCCTCTGGGAGGTGATTAGGTCATGAGAGCTCCACCCTCAAAAATGGGATCAGTGCCCTTATAAAAGAGGTCTAAAGGGACTCACTCATCCCTTCTGCCATGAAAAGACTCAGTGAAAAGTTGCCATCTATAAAGCAGAGAGCAGGCACTCACCACACACTGAATCTGCTGGTGTCTTGATTTGGACTTCCCAGCTTCCAGAACTATGCAAATAAATTACTATTGTTTATAAATTATCCAGTCTAAGATATTCTGTACAGCAATCTGAATGGACTATGACAAGGAGTATAGAATTGCTGCTGCAAAGAATTTTGTTGATGGAATGGGGTTCCAGGCCAGTTAACCTTGAAATAGGGAGATTATCTGGATGGGCCTGACCTTATCACATGAGCTCTTTAAAAGTAGAGTCTGCTGGGGTCAGACGAGAAAGCAGAGGTTCATAGCATGAGAAGGATTCAATGCATCGTGGCTGGCTTGAAGTTGGAGGGAGCCATGCGGTAGGGAATGCAGGCACTGCAGGACCTGAGAGTGGCCCCAGCTGATAGCTTCAAGGAAACAGAGACCTCAGTCTTATTGCCACAGGAAATAAATTCTACCAATAACAAGAATGAGCTTGGGCTGGGTGTGGTGGCTCACACCTGTAATCCCAGCACTTTGGGAGGCTGAGGCAGCAGAACTGCTTGATCCCAAAGTTCAAGACCAGCCTAGACCTCGTCTCTAAAAAAAATATTAGCTGGGCGTAGTGGCACATGCCTGTGGTCCCAGGAGGCTGAGGCAGGAGAATCACTTGAACCAAGGAGGTCAAGGCTGCAGTGAACCATGACTGCACTACTGAACTCCAGCCTGGGTGACAGAGCGAGATCTTATCTCAAAACAAACGAAAGAAAGTAAAAGAATGAACCTGTAAGAAGACCCCAAGCCCCAGATGAGAACTGCAGCCCCACCTGTCACCTTGATTTCAGCCTAGTAAGATGCTAGCAGAGCATCTAGCACACCATCCTCAGACTTCTAACCTACAGAAATTGGGGGATAGTAATTCTGTTGTTTCACAACATGAAGTCTGTGGCAATTTATGACACAGCAGTAGAAAACTAACAAAGGGGATAAATAAGCAATGGCCATACACGAAGATAAATGGCTATGATGGAGAGAAGTCGCAGTGTACACTGTGGGTGGTTGTTTCAGAATTTAGTCCCCCTCTCCTAGGCAAACCTCAATTTTGCTCAGGTAGCTGCTCCTCACTTATATCTTCATGGCCACTAGCTGTTCTCCCAGCCGAGTGCAGGACTAATAATCCGAAACAGTGCCTCTCAGCTTTGGCACTATTGTTATGTTGGCCCAGATAATTCTTTGTGGTAGAGGGATGTCCTGTACAGTGCATGGTAGGATGCTTCACTCTGACCTTGGCCTCTATCCTCCAGAGCCAGTGACAGACATTTTCCCTGCCCTCCTGCTGTGGCAATCACAATGTCTCCAGATATTGCCAGATATACCAGGTTCAGGGCCAGGAGAGGCAGGAAGCAAAAACATCCCCTGTTGGGAACCATTGATCTAAAGGTAACTCGTTGCCTTGCTGATGATTGGTTCAGGAGTAGGTATGTGACCACTTTGGGAAATTGAGCTGTAAAAAGAGGTTTTACTGGCATTTCTGAGAACAGCCCCCTTACTCTTCAGGGTATGCTACCGGAAGTCACCCTGTTTCTCTTTCTCCAGAGGTTCTGATGCACAGACTTGAATCCTAGCACGACTGCAGCCATCTCAAACCCAGCTGGAGGGTGGAGCCAATACACACAGGAGGACACAGCCAAGAGTACTGCAGGGACCTGGGCCTCTGGCCCCTGGCTGAAGCCAATCCTAAAGTCTACTGTACATACAGACTTCTGGTTATAGGAGCCTATGAATTTTCTTATTATTGAAGATACTTCAAGGGGTATCTGATTTTTGCAGCCCCCAGCAGCTAATTGGTGCCAATCTGTAAGGTGCTTGGGAAACCCAGAGAAAGGCACACTTCATGAAGCTGAGTCAAGAAATAAAAAAGGACAGAAGATAGGCCCAGAAGTGTACAGTTGACTGACTGTTTTCCCATGACACCTTGGATCCTAACACTCGCCTGGAAAAATGGACTATTATTCTCCTTCTATGTCTCAGAAGAGTTCATGGTTTGTCCATGGTCACAAGGCAAGGACTAGTCAAGACTCAAACCCCGGCCTTCCGGCGCCACATGGCACACTTTTACCCATATTCTCCTGAACCACGAATTCTTTTCTATCATCTTCTGCTCAAAAATATTTGATGCGCATAAGAGCATGCACATGCCCTTATCTCTAGAGCATGTTCAAACTTCCTCGCTAAGGATTTGAGGTTTTCCACAAAGCCGCTCTACTCCAAAGTGTGTAAGCTCGTCCCTCCAGCTCATCCCTCCACTTGGGCCTTCGCTTGGAATTGCCTCATCTCTACTTTCTTGCCATTTCTTCTCCACTTGTGTGAGTTCATTCTTTCATAAAGTGCAAGCTGATTCCTGAGATTATGCAAAATTGCCCTAGTTCTTGGTGAGGTTTCTTCCTCTTAACTCTTAGAGTATAAAACTAAGCACATGTTACCCAGATGGCCTCAGGTTTCACCAGATGGAGCCCTAATAGTAGTCACTATATTTAAAACGTTGACGACTTTGGTTCCCACCTTATTTTGTAGACCCCATCACCATCAACTTCTACTAAGCCCTCCTCACTGGGGGCCACCTCTTGGGAAACTTGGCCCCCATCCCTGCACCCCCTCTCACTGTGAGAATGCCAGGGTGTAATGCCCTGAGCCTTCATCCTCCCAGTCACAGAGTGGACAGATACGGTCATGTATGCAGTAAAAGGAAGGACATTTCTCCTAGTCCAGTCACTCTTGAGCACATGGAGGCCAAAGCATCTATGCTTCTGCCTCAGCGCCTTCATCCTCATCCAAAAGACAGAGCCCTATGAAAAGCAGCATCTTCCATCTCCACCTGCTGCCCTTCCTGAGGAGGTTTGGTTGGAATGGACACAGACCCCACGCTGCTACCTCTCTTCTTTGTCTGTTTCCAGAAAGGGTATCAGCCACCAGATTTTGACTGCTTGCTCTCAGACAGAAATGATGCTCATCACCTAACACATCACCTTATTTATCCCTCACCATCAGCCAAGGTAGGTGCCCTTATTACACCCAGTTTCCAAATGGTCTTTTATAAAGAAGGGTTTAGGTAACTTGCCCAAGGTCACGCGGTTCACTGAAGAATCCAAATTCCACAAAAGTCCTTGTTCAATCAACACAGCACCAAAGTCACCAGTTTCTCCCCTGTCCCAGCCAGTTAAAATGGAAAGCCCTTTAAAAATGAGCCCATGCACATCAGCGACTCTAGCACCCACTCACCTGTTCTGCAGATGCACGCAGATATGCCGCACATGGTATCATGAATAATCATTAACATGTATTGAGTGCTTACTATGTGCCAGGCACTATTCTGAACACTTTGCATTATTAATGCATTTCATCTTCAAAATAACCCTGTTAGGTAAGTACTATCATTACCCCCACACTGCAGATAAGTGACAGAGCTGAGATGAGGATGCAAGCAGCTTGGTACCTGAGCCTGCACCCTTACCACTCTGTTACTGATTATTGAGCATCTTCTATGTCCCAGATATCAGCCTGGGTCATCTGCATACATTTCCTTTAATCTTTACAATACCCCTATAAGGAAGTTATATCCCCAGTTTTACAGCCAAAAAGCCTGAATGTCAGAGAGATTCAATAAACTTCCCCAAGATCTTGGTTAGTAGATGTAATGCCCAGACTCCACCAGGTCTATGCTGTCTTGTAAAGTTATTTGCCTTTTCATACATGTGTGTTTTTCATAGTGTGAACCAGGCTCCCTGCTTTATCCTCCCAGGACCTCTCTGAGAGATATAGCCCAGGTCTATGTTCCGGGCATGGGTAGGAGGAGGGAGAGAAAAAAAGGTGGTGGCTGCCAGCTGCTGCTTCAAACAAAATATATCCACATATACAAAGGCACCGGGGCTGGTTGCCTAGCAACATCTTTCTGCCTCCCCAACCTTCTTCATGCCACCCTTACCCAACACATTATGCACACGCCTTGGCCTGCAGTGCCCTTCTGAGACATCCCCCTTCAAGGCTGCCTTTGTTCATCTTAACCTGATTTGCTAGGCAAAGGCTTGCAGCTTACAACTTGCAGGGAGTCCAGGAAGCACACAATTTGTATCACAGATGGCCCTGGGACAGGCAAAACGGAGCTATCCTCCCTGCATGGCCTGTACCTTGGCACTCACAGGGTATCTAATGCTGCAGGAAGGAGGGGGTCTCATTTCAGGAGCTTTGTCATATCGCTGAAGGTTTAAAAAAAGAGTTTTGTTTTTCACATATGTCAGGTCCTTTAAATAGTTCTTTGAAATAAAAGTTTGATTGGGATAGAATTAAAGCAGGCTGTCTGGATTTCTTTTTTCATCTTATCTCCCATGTTGGAAGTTAGAGCCTCTCAAATTTAAAGTTATCTTCCGTGCAACCAGTCCAAAAGGCCTTGAGGATATATTTGTCCTAGAATCTTAAAAAGAGGCAGAACAAGGCAGAATACACAGTTCTCTTAGTTCTTCAAGCATAAATGAAAAGGTACAACAGTAGTGGAGTCTCCAACCCAGTCCAGAAGCTTCTGACTTCATGGTAAGAAGTCAATGATGAACTGAGAGCCAGGGCTACATTATCGCTTTCATGGACCCTCAGCAATTTTGCTTTCATGGGCCCATTCCTCCATAAAAAGAAAGAAAAAAATATTAAAAATTATATTTTATGACTGTGCTGGTATAAAGACAACTATGATCCAGACTTTATTCATTTATATATATTTATCATTTTCATGATGTAATATTCATTTTTCCTGGTTTTAAAATAAATAAATAAAAATATATTTACGCACCCCTGAAAGTATTGTAGGTCTGAGCCTACTGTGCTCAGTGGATAAGATGGCCATGCTGAGGATATGTCAGCACATGGCAAATGTTATTGAGTCATTGGTGCTCAGCCAATGCTCAGAACTGTGGGGTAAGGAATGCTGTGGGGTAAGGAAAGCACAGTGCTCTGTGCCCAGAATTGTGGGGTAAGGAAAAAAAGTAAGGTGTGGTACCTGTACTCAAAGGCTTTGAGCCTAATTGCAGAAAAAAAACAAAGCAGAAAATGACAATCATTGAACCACAAAAACTCAGCTTGGCAGACACTAGGAAAATCATTGAAACTCTTTTCTTGCTTAGTTGTATTATCACTTAAACAAATAATACATGTTTAAAACACCACATACTGAGAGAGGACGCTGGCAAGTGTAGGGATGGATTGGATGGCGAAGTAAAAAAAGAGTCAAGAAACAGTCCTGAGTGTGGACCTGGGGGATCATCTACACAGACAGAAAAGAAAGAAAGAGGAATAAGTTGGAGGAGGAGACAATGGGTCCAGTGTTAGGCAGATTGGTTTGAATGCCTCTGGGGAGTAAAAGGCAGAGACCATGGCTGTTTTACTCCCCACTAAAGTCTCATCTCCTAATATAAAACCTGACACTTCTTCTGTATTAAATAAGTATCTGTGGAATTAAGTAGATACAGGTAGATAAATCTAGTGATTGATTAGTTGTCTTTATTGGCCTAATTCCCAGAACAAAGACCTGGGTTTTGTGGAAGATGCTGGCCCCTGACGTTCACTCTCTATTCCAGATCTGCTGATGTGAACAAGTGCAATTCCCTGCCTTGTCCTGGCCTCAGGAATAGATTTGGCTTAAGTACAGGACAAGCTGGAATCTCCAGAGACTTAATGCCTAGAACCGACCTTCAACCAGTGATTGGCAGGAAGTTAACAGATAAATAAATCATCTTCTGTGAAAATAACTCTGAGGCACAGTCTATGCAATCTCTTAGAATTCTCTAGTGAGATTAAGTTTCTAGAGCCCTAACTGAGGCTAGAAATATCCTGGACATAGCTTCTTTGAGTGAGAGGTTTCTTTGAATGAAAGGGCTGCGTAGCCAGTACCAGAACTATGTGCATACGGAAAGTAAAGGCTGATATTCCTAACAGATGATCATCCATTTCTACTTGAGGATATACTTGCCTATGTACAGAGAGCTTTGTATTAATCTCTAATTTTATTCCATATGGTTGGAGAACATACTTTGTATAACCTCGGTTCTTTTAAATTCATTATGGCTTGTTTTATGGTTTAGCATTTAGTCTATCCTAGAGAATATTTCATGTGCTCTTGAGAAGAATGTGTATTCTGTGTATTTTGTACTTGTTGGGTGCAACAATCTCTTAGGTTTAGTTGGTTTATAATATTAAAGTCATACATATCCTGTTGATCTTCTGCCTAGCTATTCTATCCATTACTGAAAGTGAGTTATTAAAGTTTCCAACTATTACTGTTTGTCTATTTCTCTTTTCAATTCTGTTGGTTATTGCTTTATGTATTTGAGGCTCTGTTGTTAGGTGCATACATTATTTTGATTGTTATGTTTTCCTGATAGATTGACTCATTTTTATTATAAAATGTTCTTCTGTAATCACAAAGGAAATTAGAAAATAGAGAGACAAACAAAAATGAAAACCAAAACTTACATGACACTTACATGACACTGCAAAAGTAGTGCTAACATAATTGACAGCTATAAATGCTTGCATTAAAATGAGCCAGGTACAGTGGCACACAACCTTAGTCCCAGCTACTTGGAAGGCTGAGGCAGGAGAGTTGCTTGAGGTCAGAAATTTGGGGCTGCAGTGAGCTCTAATTGCACCATTGCACACAGGCATGGACAACAGAGTGTGACTCTGTCAAAGAAAGGAAAGGAAGAAAGGAAGAAGGGAAGAAGGGGAGAAGGAAAGGAAGAAAGGAAAGAAGGAAGGAAGGAAGGAGGGAGGGAGGGAGAGAGGGAGGGAGGGAAGGGAAGGAAGAAAGGAGGAAAGAAGGAAGGAAAAGAAAGAAGGAAAGAAAAAAGAAAGAGAAAGAAAGAAGAAAGGAAGAAAGAAGAAAGAAAGAAAGAAAGAAAGAAAGAAAGAAAGAAAGAAAGAAAGAAAGAAAGAAA
>CAUYQU010075986.1:0-11836 GCA_963574635.1 Cheracebus regulus | reverse complement strand
ACAGTGAGCCATGATCACACCACTGCACTCTAGCCTGAGTAACAGAGTGCAACCCTGCCTTGAAAAAAAATTTTTTTGTCTTAGGCACATAATTATTGAGAATAATTTTCAAGAACCAGACCTGTTTATCTGTAGGACTTTCCCCCCCCCAGGGTTAATATGTACTTTGAAGTTTCATTCATTCATTGCTGAATGTGTGCTTTGAAGTTCCAGTCACAAATGTTCATTGACAACTTGCTGAAGTTGCAACCGTGAGCAAAACAGACATTGTTGCAGCCACCACAGAGCTTACTGTTTATTGGGGGAAATATGCAAAAATAAGTTAAATAAATAGGTTGGGCGTGGTGGCTCATGCCTGTAATCCCAGCACTTTGGGAGGCTTAGGTGGGAAGATGACATGAGGCCAGAAGTATCAGACCAGCCTGGCTAACATGGCGAAACCCCATCTCTAATAAAAAGACAAAAAATTAGCCGGGTGTGGTGGCACGCGCCTGTAGTCCTAGCTACTTGAGAGGCTAAGGCAAGAGAATTGCTTGAACCTGGGCAGAGACAGAGGTTGCAGTGAGCCAAGATCATGATACTGCACTCCAGCCTGGGCGACAGAATGAGACAATGTCTCAAAAAAAAAAAAAAAAAAGAACTTAAACAAACATATAAAATAATGAATTATAAATGTGAAGAAGTAAACATAGTGCTAAGATACAGATTAATGGGGGTAGGGAAGACCTACTTTAGATGGATCTGATAGTAGCTTTATTGTGTGCTAGAGCTGAGTGATATAATAAAAATAAATATTTGGTTCCTGACACACAGCTCCTAAAACCCTTGGAATCTCTGGAGTGATAAGAATATATTTCGTATGCTAAAAGATGACTGGCAGTGGGTGTCCCTAGATAGCTTCAGGATTGGGGCTAGTTTCCAGAAAGACAAGGCATGATTAGAGACTTGGAACTTTTAGCCCCACTGCCTGACCTGTGGGGAGGGAAGAGGAACCAGAGATCCACTTAATCACCAATGCCAGTGATTTAATCATTCATCCCTACACAATGAAACATCCATAAAAACCCTAAAGAACAGGGTTCGGAGAGATTCCAGGGTTGGTGAACACATCAAGATGCTTGGAGGGTGGCAATCCCAGGGAAGGCATGGAAGAAGCCCTTTCCCCAACCCATACCTCGCCTTATTCATCTCTTCCATTTGACTGTTCCTGGGTTATATCTTTTATAAAAAACCATTAATAGGGCTGAGTGCAGTGGCTCACACCTGTAATTCCAGCACTTTGGGAGGCCAAGGTGGGTGGATCACCTGAAGTCAGGGGTTCGAAACCAGCCTAACCAACATGGCAAAATCCCATCTCTACTAAAAATACAAAAGATTAGCTGGGCATGGTGGCAGGCGACTGTAATCCCAGCCACTCAGGAGGCTGAGGCAGGAGAATCTTTTGAACCCAGGAGGTGGAGGTTTCAGTGAGCCGAGATTGTCTCACTGCACTCCAGCCTGGGCAACAGAGCAAGACTCCATCTCAAAAAATAAAATAAATAAAATAAAATAAAATGAACCATTAATAGTAAATAAAGCCTTTCCCTGAGTTCTGTGAGCCATTCTAGCAAATCATTAAACATCAAGAGGGAGAGTGGGAGCCCTCAGTTTATAGCTGGTTGGTCAGAAATGCAGGAGGCAAGCTGGGACTTACAACCGGCATCTGAAGGGGGAGCAGTCTTGTGGGACTGAGCCTATAACTTGTGGGATGTCATGCTCACTCCAGGTAGACAGTGTCAGAATTGAATTGAATTGTTGGACACTCAGTTGGTATCTGGAGAGCTGAAGAATTGGTTGGCATGAGAAAAAACCCCATACATTTGGCATCAGAGATATTGTGAGTGAAAATAGTTCAGAGGCTGCCCTAACAATATACTACAAATTGGGTGGCTTAAACAACCGAAATTTATTTTCTCACAGTTCTAGAGGTTAGCAGTTCAAGATTAAGGTGCTATTTAGAGTTAGATTTCCAGATTTCTGGTGAGGCCCTTTTTTCCTGGCTTATAGACAGCTGCCTTCTTGCTGTGTCCTTATGTGGCTTTTCTTCTGTACACACACACACACACACACACACACACACACACACACACACACACACACACACAAATTCTCTGTCTCTTTTTAATTAAATTTTATTTATTTATTTTTAATGTTTAAATCTGAGACAGGGTCTTGATCTGCTACCCAGGCTAGAGCGCAGTGGTGCAGTCTCACTTTGTGGCAGCCTCCACCTCCAGGGCTCAAGTAATCCTCCCACCTCACCCTCCTGAGTTGCACTGACTGCAGACACTCTATACACTCATCTATTTTTTTTTTTTTTTGTAGAGACAGAATATTACTATATTACCCATGTTGGTCTCAAACTTCCAGGCTGAAGCAATCCTCCCACCTTAGCCTCCCAAAGTGTTGGGAGTATAGGCATGAGCCACTTTACTTGGCCTCTGTTGTCTCTTCCTCTTCTTCTTTCTTTTTTTCTTTTGAGATGGAGTTTCGCTCTTGTCACTTAAGCTGGAGTGCAATGGTGAGATCTTGGCTCACTGCAACCTCCACCTCCCAGGTTCAAGCGATTCTCTTGCCTCAGCCTCCCAAGTAGCTAGGATTACAGGCATCTGCCACCACGCCCAGCTAATTTTCTTTGTATTTTTTAGTAGAAACAGGGTTTCACCATGTTGGCCAGGCTGGTCTCTAACTCCTGACCTCAGGTGATCCACCTGCCTTGGCCTCCCAAAGTGCTGAGATTACAGGCGTGAACTACCACCCCCAGCCCGTCTCTTCCTCTTCTTATAAGGACAAAAATCCTATTGGATTAGGGCTCCACCCATATGACCTCATTTAACCTTAATTACTTCATTGAAGGCCCTATCTCCAAATACAATCACATTAGGGGTTAGAGTTTCAACATGAGAATTTGGGATGAGGGACCTAATTCAATCCATAACAGACAGTTGATGAGGGAAGGCCTCTCAGAGGAGGTGACATTTCCAGTGAGACTGAAAACACCTACAGGAACTTGTTATGGTATGAGACAGAGGAAGGTCACTCCAGAGTAGAAATGTGTGCAGAAGTGAAAGTATATTTGTTATACTGTTTGAGAATACTGAGTTAATCCTGCAGGAGAAAATGAAAAACAAATGGGATAGAGGAAACTCCTAAGATGAGTTAAGTATAGGTAAGTAATTAGTCGATAGAGCATGTGTGTTTTAAATGTATATAGAAAGAAATGAAAGAACCAAAAATAATATTCATGAGACATAAATATGCATGAGGAAACTAGGCACTAAATATTCATGACAAGTTAAATATATATGAGACATTTAACATTCAGGATACACTAAATATACATGAATACTTAATATTTATGAGGTCTTAATTCAACTACTCATTGGTAATAACTGTTCTGGTGCATGTGTCCTCTGCCCAAAAAACACAAACTCACAACCCAAGTAAAACCCATAGTTGTTCAGCAAGTTAATTGGCAAGCTACAGCCGTAGGCCAGGTGTACATGTTCCTTCTGAGTACTTCTGGAAGAACAAGTGTATGCCACTGACTCAGGGCACCTTCTGTCTTCAGGCACCCTTGCTTAAACGTCAGCTTTGGTCCATCAAGAGAGAAGGTTGGTGCAAAGAGACATACCAACATTGCATAAGCCAGGATTTATGTAGTGTGAACCTTCCATCTTGTTTGCACCCCTCCTAACAGTGTGTTAATTTACCCCATTTCTTTCCTTTTACTTTTTACTGTATGTTTTAAGTTGATTTTTTTTTTCTTGAGATGCAGTCTCGCAGTGTCACCTAGGCTAGAGGGCAGTGCCACCATCTCAGGTCACTGCAACCTCCGCCTCTTGGGTTCAAGTGATTCTCCTGCCTCAACCTCCTGAGTAGTTGGGATTACAGGTGTTTGCTACCATGCCTGGCTAATTTGTATATTTTTAGTAGAAACGGGGTTTTGTCATGTTGGCCAGGCTGGTCTTGAACTCTTGACCTGAAGTGATCCACCTACCTTGCCTTTCCAAAGCTAGGATTACAGGTGTGAGCCACCATGCCTGGCCTAAGTTGATTTAATAAACTGTATGTGATTCAAACATTTTAATTTGGTCTATAAGCCCTTGTGTTCTTTGATCTTTGGGATAGCTTGCCTGATAGTATAATTGAAGTTTACCATTGCAGCAAAGTAATTTCCCACACAACAAAAGGCCTTAAAATAGGAAAAGCTCAATATATTCTAGAACTGCAATAGAATAGCCACTAGCCATATTTGGCTATTTAAGTTTACTAAAATTAAATAAAATTAAAAATTCATTCTCAGGTGCATTAGCCACATTTCAAGTGGTCAATAGTTACATATGGTTGGTGAACACCAACAGACAACGAAACAGTGCAGAAGAACATTCCTATCATCACATAAAGTTCTACCGGACATTAATGTTCTAGAAACTTGGAGGTCAGTGTGGCTAGAGGGAATGCTGAGAACAGTTGGCAAGAGATGGGTTTGGAGAGGAATGCAACGTCAGTGTCTTGCCGGGAATTGCGCAGTATGGTAAGAGTTTGAATTTTAGTCTAACATATGTAATCTGGTTTATATTTTCAGAAGATTTCCTCTAGTTATTGGCTAGAGGGAATAGGTTGGAAGGTGCACAGCAAAGAGTTAATAGTAGGTCCAATAGCAAGCCTTTGAAAATCCAGCTTAGGCCGGGCATGGTGGCTCATGTCTGTAATCCCAGCACTTTGGGAGGCCGAGGTGGGTAGATCACTTGAGGTCAGGAGTTGAAGACTAGCCTGGCCAACATGGTGAAACCCCATCTCTACTAAAAATATAAAAATTAGCCAGATGTGGTGGCATGTGCCTATAATCTCAGCCGCTTGGGAGGCTGAGGCAGAATTGCTTGAACCCAGGAGGGAGAGGCTGCAGTGAGCCAAGACTATGCCACTGCACTCCAGCCTAGGCAACAGAGGGAGATTCCATCTCTAAAAAAGAAATGAAAGAAAGAGAACGAAAATCCAGCTTAGCTGGGCGCAGTGGCTCACACCTGTAATCCCAGCACTTTGGGAGGCTGTCAGGAAGATCTCTTGAGTCCAGAAGTTCAAGACCAGCCTAAGCAACATGTTGAAGTCACATCTCTACAAAAAATTAGCCAGGCTATGCATGGTGGCTCACGCCTGTAATCCCAGCACTTTGAGAGGCTGAGCAGGTGGATCACTTGAAGTCAGGAGTTTGAGACCAGCTTGGCCAACATGGTGAAACCCTGTCTCTAATAAAATACAAAAATTAGCTGGGTGTGGTGGCACACACTTGTAATCCCAGCTGATCATGGGGCTGAGGCAGGATGATCATTTGAAACTTGGAGGAAGAGGTTGTAGTGAGCCGAGATTGTCCCACTGCACTCCAGCCTGGGCAACAGAGTGAGACTCTGTCTCAAAAAATATATATATATAGACAGAAGCGGAGGTACATGCCTGTAGTCCCAGCTACTCAGAAGACTGAGGCAGGAGGATTGCCTGAGCCCAGGAGCTTGAGGCTGCCATGAGCTATGATAAGGCCACTACATTCCAGCCTAGGCAACAGAGTGAGACCCTATCTCAAAACAAAAAAAAAAACAAAAACAAAAAGAAGATCCAGCTTACAAGGTGGTCCTTGGCTGGAACTTGGATTTTGGGAGGGTTTCCACCACCCAACTGACAAGAATGGCTCATTGTGTCTAAATTGTATGAATGCTATGCTTATCTTATTCCATATGCAAGCTGATAAAATAGCATAAACGAGGTGGCTTATAAACAACAAAAATTTATTTCTCACAGCTCTGGAGGCTGAGATGTCCAAGATCAAGGCACTGGCAGATTCAGTGTCTGGTGAGGGTCTGGTGAGATGGTACCTTCTCACTGAGTCCTCACAAGGAGAAAGATGAGGAGTCTCCCTCAGGCCTCTTTTATAAGGGGACTAATCCAGCTCTGCTCCCATGACCTAATCATGTCCCAAAGATTCTGCCTCCTAATAACATCACATTGTGTGTGAGGTTTTCAACATATGAATTTTGGAAGAATGTAAACATTCAGACCACAGCAATACCGAACACCTGCTTTCCATTGAGGCATCGGGAATTTTGGTACATGGGAGGCAGAGGGTGCCTATGCAACTAGTTTCCATAAGATCCTGGGGTGCTAGTTCTTTAACAAACTTACCTGGTTGGGAACATTTCACTTGTATTGTCACAACCCATTGCTGGGATAATTTTTTTTTTTTTTTTTTTGAGACAGAGTCTCGCTCTTGTCACCTAGGCTAGAATGCAATGTCATGATCTTGGCTCACTGCAACCTCTGCCTCCCAGGTTCCAGTGATTTTCCTGTCTCAGCTTCCTGAGTAGCTGGGACTACAGGCACCCAACACCATGCCCAACTAATTTTTGTATTTTTAGTAGAGATAGTTCCGCCATGTTGGCCAGGCTGGTCTCAAACTCCTGACCTCAGGTGATCTGCCCTCCTTGGCCTCCCAAAGTGCTGGGATTATAGTGCGCCTGGCTGCTGGGAAAATTAATCATGTCCTGTTTGATACCAGTGGAAGAGAACACTTGGAAGCTCGGGGCTCATTTCCTCTGAACTTTGCCTGATGCAACTTTCTCCTTTGCTGATTTTGCTTTGAATTTTTTGCCATAATAAATCACAGCTGTGAGTATGACTATATTCTGAGTCCTGTGAATCTCTTGAGGAAATCAGTGAAATTGGGGTGGTCTTAGGGACCCCTGAGGAGGAGAAAATAACAATGAAGTGGGAAGACTATTCAAGAGGCAATTACAATAATTCAGGTAAGAAATAATGATGGCTTCGACCGAACTGGTGACAATCAAGATGGAGATAAACATAAAGATTTTCAAATATTATCATTATTGCAGAAATACAGGCATAGAAAGGAAATCCTCAGCTGATATAATGATAGGAAATTTGGTTCATTCTCTCCAACTCCCACTCCTTTTTGGGTTTTAACTTCGATTCAGTTTACTAAGTATTTACATGCCTGCCTATAATGTTCAAAGGATGAAACCACTCACATGTAGCTCATCTTCTTCACAGCTGGAAACCGATGCTTGATGCCACAAAGAAAAATTAGCACTGAGACAAAGGATCTTTCAGCAAGGCAATCTTTACTTCCTGCAGGAAGGGTACTCTTGCCAGCCATTTTGCCATGAGAGTACAACGAACAAAGGAAAAGCAGACATATTTATCTTTTATGCTTTTGGGGCCATCCTTACTGCTGTGTCTGATCTCCGTTGGCTGTAGCCAGACTTCACAATCTAAAACTAAACTTGATTGGCAAACAACTTAAATTTTTTCTAAACAGGTAAAAGCAATGGAGAACGAAAAGGAAGTCTAAATAAGGAAGGAACATAGGCTGCGAGATCTTTAACTAACAGCTATCTTGGTTAAAGTACAAGGACATAGAATGTACTGCGTGCCTGTAAGCATGTCTAATAGCTACACAGGATAGGGCTTAACAAAGAGTTATTAGCAAAAAGCAAGAAGGCTTTAAAGAAAGTCTTTAATACAAACTATAATTTAAAAAATTTTTTTATTATCAGATCTTGGGCTGGTACAAACTATTATTTCTAACACTTCTTTAGCAAGAAGGGAAACTTTGAAGAACTTTTGTACTTTCCATATCCACCAAAATCTGTACATTTTTTTGTTTAACAGCTCTCATTTCTATTCCTTCTGTCTATTCTCCATTGCTGGTCCCACCGTATCTCTTGAGGTCCAAATTAATGCATCAATTCAAAAAGTCAATCTTCCTAATATCAAGTTCTCACATCCTTAGCCACATTAAATATGTTTTAATTTTCCTTAATTACCAATCCATTCCCATGGCCATCACATTAAATTCCTTTTCCTCAGTTTCAAGGCTCACCATAACCTAGTTCCATCCTATCTGACTTAACTTCCCATCCTAGTCCTCCCTGATGCTTTTCCTCCTCTCCCCAGTGCTCCACTGACCCTGTGTGATCCTTCTTATCTTAAGGCTTTAGTCATTCACTTTTATTTCTATTTTTTAGTAGAGACGGGATCTCACTTTGTTGCCCAGGCTTGTCTCAAACTCCTGGGCTCAAGTGATCCTCTTGCCTCAGCCTCTCAAAGTGGTGGGATTACAGGTGTGATCTGTAATCACACCTGACCTTATTTACTTCTTATACGTTTCTTTCTCCTTATCTCTTTGATTCATTCAAGCCCCATTTTATTCATAAAGCCTTTCTTTTCTTTCTTTCTTTTTTATTTTTCTTTTTGTGTTAGATCTCACTCCATCACCCAGGCTGGAGTGTAATCATGACTTACTGTAGCCTCGACCTCCAGGGCTCAAGTGATCCTCTGGCTTAACCTCCCAAGTAGCTGAAACTATAGCCATGTGCCATCACACCCATCGAAATTAAAAAAAAAAATTTTTTTCTGTAGTGATGGGGGTCTCCCTATGTTGCCCAGGCTGGTCTCAAATTCCTGGGCTTGAGCAATCCTTCTGCTTTGGTCTCCCAAAGTGCTGGGAGTACAGGCACAAGACCCCATGCCCAGCCTCCATCTTTATTTTAATTTGAATTTCCTAAATCAAATTAAATTTGGCATTGGCTTCATCTGCCTGTCTCATGTAATGACCAATATTCTCATGTCCCTCTCTCCCTGAAGCATATATAAATCCTAGAAATTATGGACTCTGATGAAGAAGCTTAGCCTTTGGTTTATCATTATGGCTTGGAGATATTCACTGACCTCATTTTCTGTTTGAATATACGCAGCTCTGCGGAGGGCATCTACTTTCTTCAGATCACTGGGACTTTTACTGTACATTCCATGGCTACATTTCTTACAGTTGAGGGCCCAGGCACCTATGCACATCTTCAGTGGTTTTGAACCCCCCAGCATAGAACTGCATTGGACCAGGACTAATATCTCCATTAATCATGGACTTACATAACTTCATAGTAACTTCTTTTACATGGGTAAGGTTTTTCTTTCCAGTTAAATTGTTTTATAACTTATGCTTTGTATGCCTCACTATGCTGAACATGGAGAATCCCATAAATACCTATCGATAGGCACAAAGAAGAAAATGCACAGTTTCTGCCTACGGGAATTCACAACTGGCCAAGGAAGCACGACCAAGAAGGGGAGGCCCAGACATAACCACAAATTAATGAACTGTCAGATAACCAAAACGAGAATTTAAAAGGAACAAAGCATTACAGAGGATCTAAAAAGACAAGATTATATCTCGCTGGGGGTTCAGGAAGGATAAATGAAGAAGGACACATTAAAGCATGATTTTTTCTTTTTTTTTCTTTTTTTTCCCCAACCTTGGCTGGCATAACAAAATATAAAGAATGCTTTTGAAGCCTTGAACCTCTTTGAGAGAGAAATGACTTGTTTTTTAAGTTTCTAATTTTTTGAGAGAAGTATTTTTTAGTTTAAAACAACACTCTTGGTGGTGAATGAAGAAATCTGGATGCATTCTATTCTCTCTCCCTTTTGATTCCTCTTCATTAAGATTAGAACTTCATTTAAATTTAATTTGCAAGATATGTCATTTCCTTACTTTAACATTTAATATCTATTAATGTGGATTCAAATTGTGTAATTTAATTTCTTAACTAATAGCTATATGACAAGCTTTCAGCCATTCTTCTTGACTTTCATGTCAGCAGTGGGTGTCCTTGATGTAAACACTCGTGTAAAAAAAAAAAAAAAAGGCTGGGCCAGGCGTGGTAGCTCATGCCTGTAATCCTGGCACTTTGGAAGGCCAAGGCTGGCAAATCACCTGAGATCAAGATTTCAAGACCAGCCTGGCCAACATGGTGAAACCCATCTCTACTAAAAATACAAAGAATTAGCTGGGTGTGGTGGTGCATGCCTGTAATCCCAGCTACTCAGGAGGTTGAGGCAGGAGAATCACTTGAACCCGGCAGGCAGAGGTTGCAGTAAGCCAAGATCATGCCATTGCACTCCAGCCTGGGTGACAGAGAGAGACTCTGTCTCGGGGGGTGGGGGGAAACAGATACAGGTGAAAGAGAACACGATGACATAAAAAAAGCATTAGACATAAGAAAAACGTTGTCTTTCATTTTATAAGAAAATACTAAAAAGCAGAGAAATAAATATTTTATTGTTAGGAATGCTTATATTAGTGACTGATAACTAATTAAAAATAAAATTCTAGAATGCTATTTGCATCCATTTGAAAAAGAGATACCAGAACAGCATTTGTGTGGGATCTCTCACAAAAAGCACTAACAATATGGTCATATTTAAATTAACTGTATTTCAAACAACTGTCTGCAGGACAGGATGAGAGAGTGGGGTTAGTGCTGGAAGGAAAATTCACTACTGAGGAGGGGTACGTAATAAGGTCAGGGACTGCATTTGTTTCTGCAGCCAGAAGTTTTCTAATGATTCTTTGACCATTGATATATATCAGATGTTTGTTTAAAAAGTGGTTTGCAGGCCCCTTCAAAAGAGTCATATTCAGCAGATGCAAGGTGGGTATAGGAACCTGCAACCTTTTAATATACCCTCTAAGTTATTCAAATGTGGGTGATCTGAAGACTGTACCTTGAGAAACATCCAGAGCTACTGGGGATTCAAATTTTCTATACATTTATTTATTTATTTGGTTCGAGATGGTGTTTCCCTCTTGCTGCCCAGGCTGGAGTGCAATGGTACGATCTTGGCTCACTGCAACCTCTGCCTCCTAAGTTTAAGCAATTCTCCTGCTTTCAGCCTCCTGCTTTTGAAGGCTTGAATCCCAGAGGAGCTGGGATTACAGGTGTGCACTACCATATCTGGCTAATTTTGTATTTTTAGTAGAGATGGGGTCTCACTATGTTGGTCAGGCTGGTCTCAAATTCCTGATCTCAGGTGATCCACCCACCTCAGCCTCCCAAAGTGCTAGGATTACAGACATGAGCCACCATGCTCGGCCAAAATTTTCTATACAGAAAGTAGAATGTAGAAAACTTTCTAGTTGGAGAGGGTGGCTAAAGAACTTGTTCAGAAAGTTTATTTAGAGTATTAGAGGTGCTAAGGGGCTCTTGAGGGAGACTGGAGGAGCCATTAGTTAAGAGACGCTTAAGAGGAGTCCTTCTTAATCCTTAAGTGCACACACATCACCGGAGATCTTTGTAAATGAATTTGCTAATTCAGTGGGACTGAGTGGATTCTGAGAATTCTGTATTTCTAACAAGCTCCCAAGTGATGATAATGCAGCTGGTCCCAGCCGTGCATGGTGGCTCACACCTGTAATCCCAGAACTTTGGGAGGCCAAGGCAGGTGTGGATCACCTGAGGTCAGGAGTTCGAGACCAGCCAGATCAATAAGGTGAAATCCCATCTCTACTAAAAATACAAAAATTAGCCAGGCGTGGTGGTATATGCCTGTAATCCTAGCTGTTGGGAGGCTGAGACAGGAGAATTGCTTGAACACGGAAGGCGGAGGCTGCAGTGAGCTGAGATCACACTACTGCATTCCAGCCTGAATGACAGAGTGAGACTTCATCTCAAAAAAAAAAAAAAAAAAAAAAAAAAAAAAAGATAATTTAGCTGGTCCCAGGACCACAATTTAAATAGCAAGAATTTATACTGAAAATGGGGTATATATTGGATAGAGATATTTTTAGAAATTTTATTTTAAATGGAAAAACAAAGCAAAAAACAACAACCCAGGCTAAATTTTTTATTTTTAATATAAATTGTATTTAAAAATATTTAAAATGCATGTCTATAAAAACAAAACACAAGTGATACAAAACAACCATAGCAACCCAAAAATATTG
>CAUYQU010075984.1:0-59650 GCA_963574635.1 Cheracebus regulus | reverse complement strand
TGTTCATTTCTTTTCATTCTTTTTTCTCTATTCTTGCCTTCTTATTTTATTTCATTGAGTTGATCTTCAATCTCTGGTATCCTTTCTTCTGCTTGGTCGATTCGGCTACTGAAATTTGTGTATGCTTCGTGAAGTTCTCATGCTGTGTTTTTCAGCTCCCTCAAGTCATTTATATTCTTCTCTAAGCTGTTTATTCTAGTTAGCATCTCATCTAACCTTTTTTCTAGGTTCTTAGTTTCTTTGCATTGGGTTAGCACATGTTCCTTTAGCTCTGACAAGTTTGTTATTACCCACCTTCTGAAGCCTGTTTCTGTCAATTCATCAGTTTCATTCTCCATCCATCTGTGAACTCTAGCTGTTGAGGAGTTTTCATCCTTTGGAGGAGGAGAGGCATTCTGGTTTTTCGTGTTTTCATCCTTTTTGCACTGGTTTCTTCCCATCTTAGTGGCTTTATCTACCTGTGGTCTTTGTCATTGGTGACTTTCAGATGGGGTCTGAGTGGACATCCTTTTTCTTGATGATGAAGTTATTTCCGTTTCTTAGTTTTCCTTCTAACAGTCAGGCCCCCCCCCTCCTGCAGGACTACTGTACGTCCACTCCAGACCCTGCTTGCCTGGGGATCACCTGCAGGGGCTGAAAAACAGTAAGGGTTCCTGCTGGTTTCTTCTTCTGTTACCTTCATCCCAGAAGGGTACCTGCCAGATGTCGGCCTGAGCTCTCCTTTATGAGGTGTCTCTTAGGTTATATGGGGGTCAGGGAGCTGCTTGAGGAGACAGTCTGTCCCTTTTAGGAGCTCAAGTGCTGTGCTGGGAGCTCCACTGTTCCATGCAGAGCTGCTGGGCAGGTACTTTTAAGTCTGCTGCTGCAGAACTCAAACCGCCACCTCTTTTCCCAGGTGCTCTGTCCTAGGAAGGTCAGCTTTTTTTATAAGTTCCTGTCATGCTGCTGCCTTTTTTCATAGTTGTCTGCCCCACTTGGAGTAGTCTAGTCACAGTCTGCCAACAGAAGCATTGCTGAGCTGCCTCAGGCTCTGCCCTGCTGCTGTGTGAACTGTCTCAGTAGTGGCGGGCTGCCTCAGTAGTGGTGGATGCCCTCCCCCTCACTGAGCTGGACTGTCCTGGGTCCAGCTGCGCTTGCCGTGAAACTCTCAATCCAGAGTGTTTCAGATTGCTTGTTTTGTGGGGGTGGTACCTGCCAAGCCAGATGGCCTTGCTCCCTGTCTCAGCCCCCTCCCTTTCAGTTGACTGGGCGGCTCTGTCTCCCAGGCATTCCAGGGGCCAGTTGAAACAGCTGCCCAGATTTGTGTGAGTTTCTGTGTGCCAACCTGGCACCGGATGAAACTGCTTTGCTGAAAACTCATGGTGCTTTTCGGCCTGGGAATCTCCTGGTCTGTGGACAGTGAAAATTTGTTTGGAAATGTGGTGGGCACTCACCCTCTGCCTTGTTCTTGCTGGGAACTGCACTCCAGAGCTGTTCCTAATGGGCCATCTTGGATCCTCCCTGTTGATGCCCCTCTTATTCTCATCCAACTTTTTATGTACTCTTATGTTGCCTTTAATTTACTTTGTTCTATCTAACCACTGACTTCATGTTGGTCCATTTCTTTCAAATGTGTACCTACAGCCAATCACATTCTTCTGATTTGCATAATGTTACTTGTAATTGTCTTTTCTATATGTCAAGCAAAAATGTATCAGCATCTTCTTTTTTAAGTTTGCAAAATGTAGCTGATGACAGATGATCACATAAAAATATGTTCACCCCTATCAGCTAGTAAGTAAAGGCAAATTACAATCAGAATGCGGTATTGCTATATACCCATCAGAATGGCTAAAGTAAAAAAGAAAAAAATACTGTAAGAATGTAGAAAACTGGATTACTCACATAATGCTGGTGGGAATGTAAAACAGTACAGCAATGCTGGGAAACAAACATGCTAAAACATGTCACTATCATAAGACCCAGATTGAACTCTTGGACATTTATTCCAGAAAAAATGAAAAATTATGTTCAAACAAAACCTATACATGGATGTTCAAATAGCTTTATTC
This sequence comes from Cheracebus regulus, assembly GCA_963574635.1. Lineage (NCBI taxonomy): Eukaryota > Metazoa > Chordata > Mammalia > Primates > Pitheciidae > Cheracebus > Cheracebus regulus. The sequence goes on along the minus strand of CAUYQU010075984.1, from coordinate 57,599 downwards.
ATAATAGCCCCAAACTAGAAACAACCCATATGACCTTTTACAAGTGAATGGTTAAACAAACTGTCATACACACATATCATGGTGCAATAGTCTGAATGATTGTGTTCCTCCAAAATTCTTATGTTTAATTCATATGTCAGGTCCTCATGAATGATATTTGTGCCCATATGAAAAAGGCCAGAGGGGGCTGGTCACCTCTTCCACCATTTGAGGACACAGGAAGAGGTGACAAAGTGGGCCCACACCAGACAGTAAATCTGTTGGTACCTTGATTTTGGACTTCTCAGACTCCAAAACTATGGAAAATTCATTTCTGTTGTCTGTAAGTCACTCAATTATGATATTTTCCTATAGCAATCCCAACAGACTAACACACATGTAGTAATACTCAGCAATTAGAAAAATAAGCTAATATACACAACAAATTTGGCAAATCATCAGGAAATTACGCTAAATGAAAATCTAAATGGTTACATACTGTATGACTCCATTAACATAACACTCTTGAAATGAGAAAATTTTAGAAATGGAGAAAATATTGATATTTTCTGGTGGTTAAGATTGCCATGGGTTGGGAAGAAAGAGGTGGGTGTGAGTCAACAAAATGGACAGATGAGGGATTGGTGTAGTGGTGGAAATGTTCTGCATCTTGACTTTATCAATCCCGGTTTTGATATTGTGCTATAGTTTTGCAAGACATAACCACTAGGAAAAACTGGGTAAAGGGGATAGGTTATCTTTTCAAATTATTACTTACAACTGCATGCAAATGGATGATTATTTAGAAACAAAAAGTTTAAATTATATTTGTTTAGGATGGTATAGAACAAGTAAATTAGAAGAGCAAAGTAAAAATAAACAAACAGAATTAGAAAACTGTCCATAAAATTACACAATATAATTGTGTACTTTCTTCTACATCATTTCATTAAATCTTGTTTTTACTATATTTTAAAAGATAATTTTTTCTACTTTGATATGACTAAATTTGCATCACTTTCTCATAGTTTCAGAATTAATTCTGTTTGGGATTTCTTTGGGAGAAACCATTTCTTGAACTATAAAGCAACAACAAAAGAAAACAAAAAGTCTTAAAAAAATTTCTAAGTCATTTCAAATATTTCTAGTATGTCTGACATTGCACAGATACCATTTGATTAATATTTTAACCAACTGCTTACATCCCAGATACTATGTTTTCAAAAATACTGGTTTCATTGAGTACATAAAAAGTATTTATAATTTGGAAAGGAGCAAAGCCATTGATAGAATACTAGAAAGAACTAATAATTAGGTAACAAGAAGAAGTCAATGAAAATGGGAAAGCAGAATAACTGGGAAAGATTATCATGATGTGAAAGGCAGATATATTTCATATAACAGTATTTTTTTGAAAAGTATCTTTCATTTAACTAATTCTCTCTTCATCTGTATTTATACTTTTTAAAAAAACATCCATTTGGTTTATTTTTAAATTATTTTAACTACAGATATTACTGAATTATATCATACATATAGAAAAGTATACAAATTGTAAGTGAAAAGTCCAATGTTGTTCTACGAGCTGAGTCAAGACATGTAACCAGCACTCATATGAAGAAATACAATGTTTAAGAAAAATCACATAAACTTTTATCTCAGTCACAAACTATTCCCTTTCCAAAGAAACCAACATTCTAACCTCTATAACCATAGATTCATTGTTTCTGTTTTTGTACTTATATAAATAGAATTCTAAAGTATAGACAAAAATAAAATATAATTATCTTTTACACAATCTATCTCCCTCCTTAAGCATTTTCTATATTTGCTTCTTAAATCAGAACCCCTAAACTTCTCCTTTTTTTCCCTCTCATTCCCTTATTTCATCAACTATCTAGCCCTGGAATTAGTCAGCTTAACATTTTTAAAATTTCTCCTTGACACTTTGCTGCTGTTAGCACTAATTTAGGAGGTCTTTAATTTTTTTTTTTAAATCAACCAGTGAGCACTTAAACTGTCTCCCTGCCCTCAGTATTACCCTCTCTGCTTTAATTTCTTCTCCCTACTGCTTCCAATACGACCTTTCTAAAATATAACCTGCTCAGCCCTCACTCACTTTAAAGCAAGTCATATCTTGCTTCACCTTCAGGAAAAACAAATCCACTCATTTTAGCTTGTATGCAAACCCCTTGATGACTTGGATCTGGAAGATGTTCCCATCTTTACTCTGCTTGCAAATTCCAGCATGCAGTACACTCCAGCCATGTGGTATAACTTGCAGTCTTCTCAACATAAATAATCTTTCACTCACTTTTAAGTCTTTGCATATGCTCTGTTTTCTTCCCAGGATACTTTTCTACCTCTTTGTCTGTCAAGTAAAGAGCTTATTGACCTATTAAAACTCAGTGATATTGTCCTCACAATCCCCCTTGACTCCCAGAGACAATAGCTGCATGTGACACTTGCTTTAGTATAATCCTTAGCTACGTCTTGTAACATTTCTAACATAATGTGCAATTATTTTTTGGCATGGCTCTCTGCTTCATAAACTGAGTTATTATTCTTTGTCATTTTCTACATTATTCATGTATAGAATAGTATACATACAAACAATAGTTGTTACATCTGAATGAATGAGTAGTAATAAAATCATGAATAAAATAAATAACAAATAGAAATGCAATAATATTCTCTAGAAGCATTAAGGAAGGAAGAGATATGTCTTCACACAAATAAGGCCTTTAAACTCAGTCTTAAAGAATGAGTTGAATTTAGGCAGGCTGAAAATGAGGCAGAAATTGATCCCTCATTACTCACAAGCAGAAACATTTCTTTGGGAAATGTGCACCTGGAGAATGTCAAACATCACTTAGGAAGAGCAGTTCTTCAGACCATTTCAGACAATAAAACCTCCTCTTTGTACTGAAGACACTCAGACACCAGGTTCAAACTCAGGCCCTAGCTCCTGGCTGTATTTTGACTAATAGGAAATCATAAAACAAGCATTGGCTTGGGCTTTGAACAGTCCTAGATTCAAATCCTCTGCTTTCAGTATTTGTTGTTGATCAGTCCTCTATAAGTCTCCTTTGCATGCTTTGTATAACAGGAATAACATGCTTATTTTTAAGTAGGTTAATGTGAGAGTCAAATGAAACAATGTTCATAAAGTGCCTGACACAATATTTGGCAAATAGTGCTCTGGAAATTTTAATTCCTTCTTCTGTTCCCCCAATACACACTCATCCTATTTTTCTTTTTATTCACTGACTACATGTTGCAGGAAGCTGGGGAGATCAGAGGGTGTAGGTGGAGTATCATGTGCATTAACTCTGTAGTGCACTATGTGGCAGAGACCATAACACCATGCAGGGCTGAACATAAACAGTTATCCTGCCATGTGTGGTGTGTTCTACTGACCCCTGTGATTCTCTGGAGGCCCACTGTGGTGTGGATCGCTGACACAGGCATGAAGAAAACTGGGCTGCTTTTTCAAAAAAGCTAGCTCATGTCACCTGATTTTGCACAGATTCAGAGCACCACACTCATTCCATCTGATTTGTGCTTAGAAGAGATGAAGAGAAAGAAATGCCTAAAAACAAAACCCACATGCTAAGTCAGCTAGTTTTGAAGCTCCACTCAAGGTTGCACATAAATAAAACTGTTCTTGCCTAGATGGTCTCTATTTCTGTCATCCAGCAACACTGTGTAAGCATATAGTGTAGACACATCTATATCTGACACTGAGGCTGAGGGACCCACAGAAGCAATGAAATCACTATCATTCAGCTGATCAGTGCATCTCCTGCTGCTTGAAAAGTAAATTCACTTATCCAGTATATATTTTCCTCTGTATGATACCACACAAATTCATTTATTTGACAAATACTATGTAAGCATCCTCTATGTGCTCGGAACAGGGTTACATGCTAGAGATTCTGTGGGAAGCAACATAGAAAAGGCACAAAGCTAAATGTCTATCAAGACAATTAACAACCAATTTAAGCAATTCTCTTGTTCACAGAACTAGTATGATGTGCAGACAGACAGGAAAAGCATAATTATTTAGTAAAATGTATATTGATCACTAGGCAGCCAGGTGCAGTAAAAAAGAGTCAGAATATATAGAAAATGGGAAAAGATTAATTGACACAGATTTACTATAGATGCAAAGGCAGGTTCTGAAGGAATCCTCAGTGGATGATTTGAGTCATGAGTGATCATGGATAAGAACACTGGGAGCAGATGGAGAGGTCAGAGCTCGAGTGATATATCAAAGAAATAAGACAGAGACAACCTGTATTAGTTTTCTTTTGCACATAACAAATTACCACAAACCTGAGAATAAGTTATATGGCTTCACTTCTCAGAGTATCACAAAGCTGCAGTCAAGGTGTCAGCTGGCTGCATCCTCATCTGAGGGGTCAGTTCATGGTTATGGTAGAACTCATGCATACTGTGACTTCACAGCTAACAAGAGAGTCTAACACTTCACTTCTTTTAAGGAGCTCACCTCACTGGGTCAGGCCCCCATGAGGGTAATCTTTTTTTTGACTAACTCAAAGGTCAACTGATTAGTAACCTCATCACAGGACTAGCGATCTGTCCTATGTACTAGCCCCAATTCCACTCAAATGGAATACATTGCATAGAGCAAGGACACTAGGGGACAGGAATTTTAGAGGCTGCATTAGAGTTTTGCTCCAGGTCAGATAGGAAGCTGCCAGTAGACAGTACTGCTGATGACAGAAGATGCCAAGGTTAGCTGTCTTTACCCTACGTGTACCTATCTGCGCTGTGTGGAGGAGACCTGCAGTGTGTAACAGTTAGATTCTAGAATTGAACCATGTGAGTTCAAATCCTGTCTCCACTTCTTCATAGCTGTGTGATCTCAGGTACATAACTTAATATCTATAATGCATGAATGATGAGTCAACTCAAAAAGATTTTGATTTTATCCTTTGTAGTATGACAAAGATAATTTTAAATCTAATTATGATTTTTAAATAGTGTAAACATAACCATTTAGTATATTTAATTACATAATAAATTTCTCAAGATTATCGTTGTGATTCTTTCTTGTTGAAAATTAAGAAAAGGTGACCAAATACCAACTTGCATATTAACAGAAAATATTGTGATTAGAATGAAAAGGTAATGACCTTCTCTTATTCTGTATCTGAAGACCACACAGTATATCCATGTATTAGGCACAGCTATACTCTGGTTTGTTAAATTAAGTAAGACAATTGAGCTAAAAAGTATTAGACCCCTGTGTCCAGTGAACAAGTCTTCACAGTAACTAAGCCAATAAAAAGAGCCTTTGCTTGTTACACAAAACTTTGGAGGCACAAGGCAATGAGGAGTATATTCCCTATTTCTGATGTTTGTGGAGAGGAATAGCTGAATCCTTGTTACAGGTTGGTGCTACCTGAGTGGATGTCTTTCCAGTTGGGAATATATACTTGATCCTGGCTTAGTTCTTTGTCATCCCATTAATAACACCGATACCCTCCAGGAGACACTTCACATCTATCAAGAACTTCAAATAGGGTAACCTGGACTGTGATTGTGTTCTGCCTTGGAAACCAAAGGTCCACTGGGCAGACCGGCAACTGGTGCCACTGCATTCTTGTTTGTCCAGATTATCCAAAACATTTCATTTTGCAAGAGTCTAACTTCAGATGCTCAGTAGCCTGGGTCTCCATGAAAATGTTATGCATAATTCAGGTAGGCTACTATAAGCTAACATAGAAATCCATGGAAACTAACACGGCAGTGGTTTTCATATTATATTAAAGTGGGTATGTCTAAAAGGTTGTTTCTTCTCAACCTTTATTTCTCAGCACAGAGCCTGGGATAGTTGGGCTCCATGACAAGCTCCGTGAGGGTTCCAGGATACGCACTCCCACTTTTTAAGCATAAGTTTGATCTTTCCCTCTTACTAGAAGGCTCTTTTCTCCTAGCAGATAGAACCTCTCTGCTTCTCAGAGGCCTATTATGGCATCTGATGCAGGCCAGGCCAGGGGCAATCACACAACCAGAGGTGGAACCAGTTAGGTATAAGGTGGGTGACCTCAAAACCATACTTTAAGAAATGCTATTCTGACAAATAGCAAGAACACTGGGTGGCTGCAGTTATCTAGACAAAGGCCATCCAGGCATAGACTACAATAATGTCAGGAATAAGATAAGGTGAGATAGATGCTTTTTATTTGGTGTTTATTCACTCAGTTTCTCCTTTCGAGGCAAAAATTTTGTGTCATCTAGAAGACATATTTAGCAGAAATTTTTTTTCCCCTCAAACTCTTTCAGCTCTGAGAGCTTGCATTTTGCCATGTAGTCATAGAACACTAGAGAATTCTATAATGCAAGGTAACAACATAATGCAACTAAATGACATAACAACTCCCTTAACATACATTTTTAGGATTACTTATATCTATGTACAGTTGGGGAAAAAAAGTCACTTATCTCACATAGAGACTTTTCAGCTTACAAAATGGCAACAGACCTGACGAAACTAAAAATGCTTAAGAAATATTTCTAATCACAAAAATAAAAAGTTAGCTTATTTTGAAATAAAAGTATTTATATTCATCACCTAGCATAGAGTTAAATAGGGTTTTAGTTATTCTCAGTTTTTTCTTCAGCAGGAAAATTTCTTTTATTTTTTTTTTTTCCCATTGTAAACTTTCCAATCTTCTCAAGGTCACCTTGAGGAAAAAATACAAGTAGGACCTAATTAACTTAGATTATTTCCTTTCGTGACAAGCTCCAATGAGGGCTCCAGGATATGCACTCCCACTTCTTAAGCAGAGGTTTGATCTTTACCTCTTACTGGAAGGCTCTTTTCTCCTAGCAAATAGAACCTCTCTGCTTCTCAGAGGCCTGGCCATTATGGTATCTGATGCAGGCCAGGCCAGGGGCAATCACAGAACCAGCAGTGGACCTTTTGTCTGCCTTTCCAGGAGCAGTCCCTTCTGGAGCTGCTGGAATCCCCCCATTTGGCAGTGCCATGAGTGAAGAAGCACAGGAAAAAGGGAATCCAGGGGTCCTAGTTCCTGATTCAGAAGCGGCACTGCTGAGCAACTTTAAGGTAGTCAGATAACCTCCCTATGCTTCACTTTCTTCAACTGTAATTAAATTAAGATAGGTGAGAACTAAACATGCAACTATATCTGGACCTTTCATTATTCTGTCATTTAAGCTGAAGTTTAAATGTGAGAAATCAGAATAATCAAGAATAAGGAAATCCAAGTCTTAGAATAAATCCCTCAATTCCTATGTAACCTTATCTCTGCCTGCCCAGGCCTTGACCTTCTCCTCCTTGTTTAATGCACTCTCCATAGTCTGTTTCACCCCAGTACAGTCTTTGCCTTTGTTGCTTCCTCCTTCTGTGAGATTCTTGCACAGTCCTTAGCCTGGCTAGCCTTCCTATCTTAACACAAATGCTACTGTCTCAGGGATGCTTTTCCTGACTCTCTCAATCTGAATCAGGTTCCAAATAAATACTACTTTCTGTAACATTTTATTCTTTTCTTCACACCATCATTGATGTTTGCTATTTATATCTAATGGTTTTATTTGTTAGATGTCTTTTTCTTCCGGAAGACTGTAAGCTCCCTCAGGACAGGGATAGTGCCCGCTAGTTCAGTACTGACTCTGTTACTCAGTGCCTAAAACACAAGGAGCCATTTTAAATAGATGATAAATGAATCAACCAATTTCTACAATTTCTTCTCCCACTCCAACATATGAAACAAAATGCCCGTTTCCATGAATGCATGAGATATATATCTATCTGTCTTTCATCTCTGCCCTAATGTGTTCTTTGGAACCTCACCTCCTTTGAAGACTTTATGATCTGTATCTCTCCGTCTAGGCCTCTACCCTCTGTAATGGATGTGTGCCAGGTTTCCCTTCCTCTTTTAACTACTAGAGATTATTAAAGGAGATGTGTCTGTTCTATTCTCTCTTTGTGTATTCCATGAACAAATAATATTCCCTGCTGTATTAGCTTCCTATTGCTGCTGTAACAAATTATCACACTTTGGTGGCTTAAACACCACAAAATTATCATTTTGTAGTTCCAGAGGTCAGAAGTCTAAAAGGTATTTTCCTAGGCTAAAATTTTGTTCCTATGGAGGCTCTATGGAAGAATCTGTTTCCTTGCCCCCTTCCAGCTTCTAGAAGCTGTCTGCATCCCCTAGCCCATGGCCCTCTTCCTCCAACTTCACAGCTGGTAGAGACAGGTTGAGTCCTTCCTATCTCAACTCATTCTGACTTCCACTATTGTAGTTACATCCCACGTAAGCTAACATTCATAGGTTCTGGGATTAGGACATGAACTTTTTTTTCTGAGGGGTTGTAGGACATTAGTCTATATACCACAGGTATGTACACTTCCAATTTACTCTATATTTAATATCTACATTTAATATGGCTTTTTGAACACTGATTATTATAATGTTATATGGCAAGAAGTATAACTGTAGTGTGGCCGTGTTGGATGCATTTCTGAAAGTGTGTTATTCTTAATGAATATCAAGGATATTGTGAAAAAAATTCACGTTTGATCTTATTTATCTTCACAGCAACCCTGCTGGAAAGTTTTACAGACAAGAAGCAGCGATTCAGAGATCTACAGTTTACCTAATGTCTGACACCTAATAAAGGGTGGAACCAGGATAGGAAACAATTTGTTACAACAATCAAGTTCTATCCACTGCTCCAAATATCCAACCTTCTTTATATGGTTTCCTTTTGTTAATTTCATCCTGTGAAACTGCTGCAGCTTCCAGGTGGCAGAATCTCTCAGCTCAGCAGATTGGATCCTAATTAAGGCCTATTGTGTGTTGACACTCTTCCTCTGAAGACTGTGATAAAGGCCTCAGACAGCTTCAAAACCTGTCCATACACGGGAAAATGGGTCTTTTTCACAGCAGAAGGAATCTTGCATCTTTGCAAAAATTATTTTTTGGGGGTCACACCAGGATGAAAAGAAGACAGAATATAGAAAATACATACAATTTTTGTAGAGCATTAGGTTTAGAGTTAGGAAGAAAAGCATTGCCCCACTTCCCCCAAAATAAGACAGCTCTACACTATAGCATATGGGGTGGTTAGCTGAATAGGAAGGTGAGCTCACTCAAGGTGAAAGGATTGCAGAATCTAGTTATAAATGACATCTCTGAGGTCCCAGAAATAACTAGGGAAGATGAGTCTTCTTAATCTGGTGGAGTTCCTGCTACAGTAAGGCGGTGTCTGGCATCTCACCCTTTATATGAAAGCCAGAGACGAATTAACTTCAAATATGAAGTTTTCCAAAATTATACATCCTTCTAGCTATTTTCCCAAGCAGATATTAAAATATAATTTTCGTATTTTTAAAAGAAAAACAAGCATGCAAGTATAAAATGAACATAGGTCAAAGGTGTTAAGTAATTAAAAAAACAGCAAGAAAAGTTAAGAATACATTTGAGAAGCTAGAGATTTACAGGTAACAAGAAAGGACTGCAAGGATGCAATTGTGGTATTGAATCTAAACTCAGTTCATGTCTAACAGGGCACTAAATTGTGATTTTGGAATTATTTTTCCCAATGGTCACCATTTTTTTTCACCTCTGTTGGATGAACATTTTTAAGTTAACCATTCTCCCTAGAGAAGGGTTTCACAAACTGGCGCTATCAACATTTTGTTTGGTGGTCTGTCTTGTACACTGTAGGATGTTTAGAAGCATTCTCAGCCAGTAGCATACATACCCACACCCTATAGTGTTGACAATCAAAAATATATCCAGCTGGAGTGTACTGCTGAGTATCTGTAATTCTATGTATACAGGAGGCTGAGGTGGGAGGATCACCTGAGCCCGACTTTTAGGCCAGCCATGGAAACATAGTAGGACCCCAGCTCAAAAAATATATTAAAAACAGGAAAACATAAAAAACAATGTTGAGACATTGTCCTATGCCTCCTGAAAAGAAAACAGAAGTTGTTTTACAGAGGTACAAAACTTCAAAATAGGCAGAAAAGATTACTGGATCTACTTTCAGTGCAGCACTGGGCTTGTACCTTTTGCTCGAGTGTCTTTTGACTCAGGTATTTTATTTCCCTCTCTAAGGTAGTGGTTCTTAATTAGGAATGATACTGAGGTGTATTTTTATCACCAACCCATACTAATGATTTTCTCTTCAGCTCTGTTACTTAACATGTTCCAATATTAGTTGGATAGAAAAAAAAATTAACTTGATTATATCTTTGCCAAAAATTACCAATTTTTCAAAGTATATGGTAAATTATGAGTAGCCATGTTTAGTCCTTTTTACACTGTCACTCTGTTTCTATCTTTTTTATTTTATTGTTTTATATTTCAACGTAAATTTTAGATGGGGGGTATATTGCCATTTTATTACATGGGCATACTGTATGATGTTGAGGTTTGGGGAAAAATTGACCTGTTACCCAGGTAGCAAACACAGTGCCCAATACGTAGTTTTTCAGCACCTGCCTCCCTCATTTGCAACCCTTGTCCCACTTTTGGAGTCCCCAGTGCCTATTTTTCCCATCATTGTGTTCATGTGAACTCAATATTTAGCTCCCAAAATCATGCTGCCACCAAAACATGGCAAAGACATAACCAAAAGAGAAAACTATAGGTCAATTTCCTTGATGAACACAGAGCAAAAGTCCTCGACAAAATACTAATCCAGCAGCACATCGAAAAGGTAATTCACCATGATCAAGTAGCCTTTATTCGTAGGAGGCAAGGTTGGTTCAACATATACAAATCAATAAATGTGCTCCACCACGTAAACAGAACTAAAAACAAAAACCATGTGATTATCTCAATAGAGACAGAAAAATTCAGCATCCCTTGACATCTCTATGTTTAATCGTGCTCTAGACACTTGAGTCAGAATGTGCCAGTGTAATGAATTTCAATGTTACAAGGTATGTAATTAATTTCAGTGGGAACTGTTCACCTCTTGTGTATTGGCAGCACCAATTTCCCAATAGAACTGTATCCTCTCTAATCTTCCCATTCTGTCTATAAAGAAAAGATTATTATTAGCTTTGTGACCTTTGATGATGTTAATTATAATCAAGATACAGGTCAACCAGTCCCTATCTAAAACACTTAAAGTGGACTTTTAAGTTCAGAATTTTCAAAATTAACAAAGGTGATATGACACATATTTTAGGACATTCCCAGCAGGGGCCAGGGCACCATTCAATAATCAAATAATTTAATATTCCTACTGCTAAACAAATGGATATACACACCAAATGGGAATAAGTCTATTAATAGCCTCACAGGCTAACTTTCAGGTCACGCTTTGCTACCAAATGAGTTTCTGCAAAAGATTTTGGTTTCCAGAGCCTTTGGATTTCAGAATTTTTAATTAGGGATTATGGATCTCAAATAATAAAAATAGAAACAACAATATCATTTAAAAGTGTTTAACATGGGACAGGCCTTGTGTTGTATTTTATGTGTGAGATCACTTCAATCCTCTCTCACAACCCTGCCAACTCCCTTTATCCACCCTATTCCACAGATGAGGTTTGAAACACACTTGCTTCAGGTCATAAGATTTAGACCTAGGAAATTTAATCCAGTGCCCAAGCTCTGAACTAATACTGTCTGCTGAAACCTAACAATTCTACTTCCATTTAGCATTCAGTGTTTTTTTGTTGTTGTTGTTCTCCCTATCCATAAGTCTATCAAAGATGGGTCAAGAACATCATGTTTGTAAATGAAAGAGAGTGTATTAATTTCCTTCTATATTGCCTGTGTTGTTTAGAAAATATGACTTAAGTAAGTATAACTGACTCATTCTACTTAGATTCACAGGCTTCCTTTGCAAGATTAATTTATTTTAAACCTTCCTATCAAGAGTTTCGTAAGCACAAATAGGACCCTCAGTTTGTTTATATAGAAAACTGGCAGTCGATATTTCAGCCGTTTCTATAAGCATTTCTCCTGCTGATGCAGGCTCAGGAAGAGTTATAATCCATATGACACTTTAATGAAACACTTCCCAGATGATTTCATTAAAATTTTTATATGGGAAAACGCTACTAAAAGATTGACCCAAAGACAACCCAATAGGTAATAATAGAGTGGCTAGAATATGAGGTTTTCCCTTATGGAACATTTATAAATAGCCCTTTTGTATGTGACATTTTGGGGATTACAAATAATACACTGTCTGTCACTAGGGCCATAATTTTCAAGTACTTTTAAAAATCAGTAAAGAAGTGCTATGCATTCTCACTAAAGTAATGCATCAGCATTAATTTCACGATTTTTTTCTTTAGTTCTCATTTTAGAACTATAAAGCAGTCATACATTTAAGTCTATGAAGTAGGGTACTATTTACATGGTGGTTTTTTTTTTCATAACATCACTTTGAACCTGTTTGAATCTGCTTGTATCTTTCGTAGCTAACATGTATCTCCTGTAGGAGCATATTGTTAGATCTTGTTTTTAATCCAGTCTAACAAACTCTGCCTCTTAACTAAGCAGAGTTGATCAACTTGTTGACCAACTTGTTTAATGCATTTACATTTTTTAAAATAGCCTAACTGAGATACAGTTGATACAGATATTATTCACCTTTTTAAAATATAAACTTCAATTGTTTTAATATATTCATAAGTTTGTACAACCATCAATAACTAATTTCAGAACACTTTCAACCAGTCCCTATTTAAAACATTTTAAAAAGAAACTCTAAACCTTTACCCTTGGCAACCATTAAGTGATCTTCTGTCTATATTCCTTCACCCTGTAACATGTGTAAGTATTTTTTTCCTTATTATGGCTGAATAATATTCCTTGGTTTGGATGAGCCATTTTGCTTATTCATTTACCAGTTTATGGACACTTGGATTGGTTTCCACTTTAATGTATGAGACTGATATGAATATTTATATACAAGTTTTTATATAGAAAAAGGTTTTTAGCCGGGTATGGTGGCTCACCTCTATACTCCCAGCACTTTGGGAGGCCAAGGTGGGCGGATCACCTGAGGTCGGGGGTTCGAGACCAGCCTGACCAACATGGAGAAATTCCATTTTTACTAAAAATACAAAAAATTAGCCAGGTGTGGTGGCACATGCCTGTAGTCCCAGCTACTTGAGAGGCTGAGGCAGGAGAATTGCTTGAACCTGGGAGGCGGAGGCTGCAGTGAGTCCAGATCACCATTGCACTCGAGGTTGGGCAACGAGAGCAGAAGTGTCTCAAAAAAAGGAAAAGAAAAACATTTTCAAGCTGTTGGGTATATATCTAATTACGGAATTGTTGGGGCATGTGGTAACTCCATGTTTAACATTTTGAGGAACATCCCAAATTGTTTCCCCACAATATGCTTATTGTATATTCCCATAAGCACTGTAAGAGTGTTAGATTTCTCCACATCATCCTCAACACTTGTCATTGCCCTTCTTCTTGTTTTAAGCATCCTAGGGAGTATGAGTATGAAGTAGTAATGTCACTGTAGTATTAATTTGCATTTCCATAAAGATTAATATTGAACATAAATTTTATGTGCTTATTAACATTTTTTATCTTTTCTGGAGAAGTGTTTATCCAAATCATTCGCCCAGTTACTGTGTTTTATGTATTTTTACTGTTATAAGAATTCTTTAAGTGGATATGAGTCCCTTGTATTATAACACATTTGATTTATAAATATTCTTTCACTTTATGGGTTGTCTTTTTACTTTTTTAATGATGTACTTCATAACAGTTTTTTTTTAATTTAGGAAATTCTAATTATTTTTTGATTTAGCTTTGTTATCATATCTGAGAATCCATTCCATAATCCAAGGACAAAATAATCTACTCCTGTTTTATTTGAAGAGTTTTATAATTTAAACTCTTGAGTTTAGTTCTTTAATGTGCTTTAAGTTAAATTTTGTATGTAGTTTGAGGTAGGGGCTCCAACTTCATTCTTTTTGAGTGTCTACTTTTCCTGGTATGATTTGTTGAAAACTCTATTCTTTCTCCACTGTATTATATAAGTATCTTTGTTGAAATTAAATGACCATAATGTCAGGGTTTACTTCAGAATTTTCAATTGTATTCCAATGATCTATATGTGTATCTCTAAGACAGTGTACACTATATTGATTACTGTAGCTTTGTATTAAGTTTTGATATCAGGAAATTTGAGTCCTCCAATTTTGAGACTTTTTTTGGGAGATTCTAGCTGAGAGTTCAGCTGCTTGTTTACCTTTAACAGAAGAATGGTTTTCCTCTATTGGGGAAGGTCATCCTCTATTGGGGAAGGTCATACTCTTTGACCAAGGCATCAGCTTTGGCAGGGGCACACATGGCATAGTGTGAGAGGAAAGGAACATCTACCTAACCAGCTCTGTCAGTTGAATTAACCTTGGCCATCAATTAGGTCACAGATGTCGCATGCAGGTCACCCTCCCATCTGAGTCATCCAACTTTGTTCTTTCCTTCTGAGTTTTTTTTTTTTTTTTTTTTTACTATTCTGGGTCTCTTGCAGTTTCATATAAATTCAGTATGTATTTGTCTACTTCTACAAACAAACAAAGGCATTTGGCAACTTCATAGAGATTGCATTAATTCTCTACATTAATCTGGAGATCATTATAATTCTAAAATATTTACCCTTCCAAACCATGATTATAGCTTGTCTAATTATTTACTTCTTTTAAAATTTCTTTTAGCAATGTTTTACAATTAACAATGCAAAGGCTTGCAGTAGTTTGCTAAATTTATTCCTAAATATTACTATTATAAATGAAATTATTTTATTAATATTATTTTTGAATCATTAAGTTCTTCCAGGTTTTGTCTCCTACTTTGGGGCTTTGCTGTTAAATGTGTTCATATTTATAACTGTTATGCCTATTTGATTAATTAAATATTTCACTGTCATAAATTTTTTCCAATACAAAAATATTATTTAAAAATCTATTTGTCTACATATAGCCAAATTATCTGTGTACTGTTTATGTGATATGTCTTTTTTCTTCCTTTTTCTTTCAACCTATTTATGTCTCTAAATCTAAAGCATTTCTCTTATAGACAGCATGTAATCTAATTATAGGGTTTTATTTAATTCATTTTTCCATCTCTGCTTTTGACTGAAGGGTTTAGTCCATTTACATTAACTACTGATACAATAGGATTTGTATCTTCCATCTTGTTACTTCTCTGTGTGCCTTATTTCTTTCTTGATCTTCTATTCTTTCCTTACTGCCTTCTGTTGTGTCAAAGAGATATGCTGTTACACATCATCTTAATTCTTTTTTTTTTTCCCCCTTTTACTGTGTCTTGAGGTATTTTCTTATTTATTGACTGGTAGATTAAAACTAACAACTTTTCTTAAAACAGTGTCAACTTCAATGGTATGTAAATACTTTGACTATAGCTCTGTTTCTTCTTTTTTTGTACTATAATTTTATACAAATTAAATATTTACACATTGTAAGCCTGGATGACTTATAATTGCTTTATAGCTATTGCTCAATGCACTTGTATTTTCAGTAAGGTAGAAGAAGAATTATGTTATAAAAATTAAATGTGTATTTACTCTTACCAGTGTTCTTTATTTCTTCTTGTGGGTTTGAGTTATTAATTGGCTTTCATTTCAGCCTGAAGGATTTTATTATTTCTTATCGGGCAGGTCTGCTAATGACAAATTATCCTTTGTTTCTGTTTATATATAAATGTTTTAATTTCAACTTTGGTTTTGATGAATAGTTATGCCAGATATACAATTCTTAGTTGACAGTCTTTCATTACTCAATATAACAACCTAAGAACTTCTGGCATCCATTTCTGAAGAGAAGTGAGTTGCTAATTTTGTTAGGAAAGACTGGTACACAATTAGTTATTTTTCTTTTGCTATTTCAAGGTACCTTCTTGGTCTCTGACTTTTGAGAGTTTCACTATGACGCATATAGGTGTTAATCTCTTTGTGTTTATCCTTTGCAGTTCATTGAGCTTCTTGGATATGCATATTAAGATTATCCTAAAAAGTTGTAAAGTTTTGGTCATTATTTTTTCAAATTTTTTTCTTTCTCTCTTCTTTTTTTTGTAACGTGCTTTACGTATATATAGTTACACTTGATGGGTTCCACAGGTCTGAACTGTTCACTTTTTTTTCTTTTTGTTTTTTAGACTAGATAATCTTAATTGACCTGCCTTCAAGCTCACAGATTTTTTCCTGCCACTTCAAAACTGTTACTGAGCCCCTCTTATATTTTTTATTTTCATTATGGTAATTTTCAACTCTAGACTTTCTATTTAGCTATTATATTTATTTTATTTCATTTATATAATTTTTAATATATTTATTAATGTTGTTTATATAGTGAGACATCATCATACCTCCCTTTAATTTTTATATATGCTATTAGGCTTTTTCAACTCTTTTATAATATCTGCTTTGAAGTTATTGTTTGCTAAGTCCAAAATGTGAACCTTCTCAAAAGATGTTTTCATTGCTTGAATTTTTTTCTGTTACAAGACATATGCTACTGATATTTTTTTCTTCATGCCTCAAAATTATTTTTGAAATCTTGATTCTTCTGCTGTCGTTATCTTAATATAAACCACACTCCCCTAAAGTGTGGTTATTGTGTGTTTGTTTGTTTAGCAACTTTGCTAGACTAGTTCAATGAAGTCCATTTTCCTTACAATGTGCAGCCTGAGATCACATACATCCTTTATTCAGTTTCTTGCAAAGGATACATCTTGCAAAACTATATTATGATATTACAACCTACATATTGATATTGATAATACAGTCAACATGCAAATGTTCTCATTACCACAAGAATGTGTCATGTTGCCCTATTACCTCACACTCATTTTTCTCCCTTTTCCACTCCTACTCCCAATTTAGTCCCTGGCAACCATTAATCCATTCACCATTCCTAGAATTGTTCCACTTGAAAAATGTTATTAAAATTGAATTACACAGTGTGTAATGCTTTGAGACTGGCTTTTTTCACTTGGCATGATTCTCTAGAGAATCATTGCACTTGTTGCATGGATTAATAGTATTGTAGCATGTAACAATAGCATGTATTAACTTCAGTCTATCTTGAAATGTGCTCTGAGTTTTACCTGAAGCTGGGCCTTTGTAAGTCTCTTATCACATGTTCCTTGTTATTACTTAGTAGTATTCCATAGTATGGATTTACTGCAAACTGTTTAACCAGTCAGCTCAGATACATGGTATGATTTCACTTTGCAGTTCTTACTAATAAAGCTGCTATAAACATTCATTACATGTTTAGGTGTGGACTTAAGTTTTCATTACTCTCAGATGAATGCCTAGGAATGTAATAGTTAAGTCATATACTAATTGGAGGTTTAACTGTATAAGAAACTGTCAAACTGTTTCTACGATTAGCTATACCATTTTATATTCTCACTAGCAATGTACGAATGATACATTTTCTCCAAATCTTTGACAGCATCTGGTGTTGTCACTGTCTTTTTTTATCCTAAGAATATGTAGTAGTATATCATTGTGGTTTTAATTTCCATTTTCCTTATCACTAATGATGTTCAACATCTATTTGTGTACTTACTTGCCAACTATATGTCTTCATCAGTAAAATATCTCTTCATGTCTTTTGGCCATTTTCTAATTGGATTATTAGTTTTACTCCTATTGAATTCTTAGAGTTTTTATAGGTTTTAGGTGTCTTCAGATATTCAGGTTCCAAATATTGCCTCCTAGCTTATGGGTTGTGTTTATTTCCCTCTTCACATGGTTTCAAAGGGCAGAAGTTTTTTATTGTTACAAAGTTCAAGTCACCAAATTTTAATTTTATGGGTCATAGTTTTGGTATTAAGTGTAAGAATTATTTGCCTAGCCTAGTCCTGAAAATTTACCATCATATTTTAAAATTTATAGCCTTATATTTTACATTTAAGTCTATAATCCCTTTGAGTTAAATTTTTTTTATAAAGTATAAGAATTATGTTGAGGTTTATTTTATTTGGGCAGGCTATGGGGATGCCTATTGATGCCTAATGCGTCGGTATCATTTGATGAAAACTCTATCTTTGTTCCATTGAATTGATTTTCTCATCTCTTTCAAGTATCAGCTGGGCTTACTTGTTTGGATCTATTTCTAGGTTCTCTAATCAGTTCTGTTAATCTATTTCTCTGTCTCTTTGCTAATATCACACTCTTAATTGCTGTAACTATATAATAAGCCTTTAATATAGATGAATGTGATTCTTTTGACTTTATTATTCAATTGTGATGATTGTTTTAGCTATTCTAAAGACTGACTTTTCATAAAAATTTCAGAATGAGTTTTTTAAAGGAATTGTATTACATGTACAGATCAACTTGAGGAGATATTTTCAAAATCTCTTATCTTTCTTATTTAGATTGGAGATGATTTCTATTGAATTATCTTCAGGTTCACTATTTCTTTCCTCTGCTATCTTTACTCTGCTATTGAGTCCCTCTAGTTAATTCTTTATTTTAGTTATTTTACTCTTCCACTCTCAAGTTTCCATTGTTCTTTTTTATACTTTCTATATACTTAGATATTCTTTATTACATATTCTTATACCTTCTAATTTTTAAACATTATTTCCTTTAGGTCTTTCAATATTTTTTATAATAGCTGCTTAAAAGTTTTGTCAAATCCAACATCTGGACATATGCAGATATGGTTTTTATGGTCCTTTTTTCTCCCCATACCAGAGATCATATTTTCCTAATATTTTAACTGTCTCCTGTTTTTTGTTTAAAATTGAACATTTAAGGTAACATAGCAACTATGGATTCTAATTCTCCAACCCCTCAAAGACTATTGTTGCTTTTTCTTGTTTTTGCTTAACTGCTTGCATGAAACAAATCTGTGAAAATCTGTATATCCTACATTCTGTGATCTATGATATTTCTGCTCCGTTTACTTTCTAGTTTTTACTTTTAAGCATCCTAAGGCCTAAATCTTCCTAAGCATTTTCTCCATGTTGGTGTCACTTAATGTTTAACCAATAACTACACAAAAATTCTTCTCAAATGCTTTGAACCAGTAAGGCTTCTCTGCTAATAGAGGTGTCTTCAGTCAAAGGTGTGCATTTACAAGCCTATCTTGTAATGTGCTCTGAGTTTTACTTGAACCTGGGCCTTTGTGAGTCCCTTATTACACGTCTTCAGTTTCAGTATTGGATGGGGGTGTGTTCTAATAGCTCCGTCTTTGAGTTCTGGGCTCCATGTGCATATCCCAACCACTCCCATAACCTCAGGCTAATAGATTTGACCCATTGGCTCCTCTGAATTTACCTGACTCTTCTGATGGACACTTTCACTGGTAATTTCACAGAACATGAGCATTGTCCACTGCTCTAAATCTGGTCAGTTCTCTGAAGGGAGAAGAGATCTGCCACACTATCACCTGCTCAAGCCTGGGTGAACCTCTCTACCAATCAGCCAGAAACAGGAAGCAACCAAAGGCTAGAACATTAACAGTGCTCCATTCTTCTCTACTGAAATTCAGTAGTTGTTAAAGCACAAACATTTCTCATATTGATGTGTCCTTTCATTGATTTTGAGCACTACAGTGATTGTTCTCATTAATGTTGCCCAACTTTGCTTTTGTAGAAAAGCAATTTGGTGATCTCCTTGCTAGGCCATAACCCAAGGCTACTGTTAAGCTTTGTTAGGGTGAACCACTGGTTCCTTTAGTCTAGAGCTAATCTAGTCCAACTATCCACGCAGTATCTTTTCTTTTCATTGAAATGATTTATGTACTATAAAATTTACTCTTTATAGTACACAATTTAGTGGTTTTTAGAATATTCACAAGCTTATACAACCACCACGACTGTCTCATTCAATAAAATTTTCACCATCCCAAAAAGAAACCGCATATCCTACATCATGAGGTATTCCACAAATCTCTCTATTACTAGCCTCAGGCAACTATTTGCTTATTATCTGTCTAAGCAGATTTGACTACTTTGGACATTGCATATAGCAGTCACAGAATATGTGGGCTTTTGTTTCCAGCTTCTTTCATATGGCATATGTTCAACGTTCATCTGTATTGCAGCATATATTGGAATGTTATCCCTTTTTATGGTTAATCACATGTTTATACAACATCCTGTTAATCTGTTTATCAGGTGATGGACATATAGGCTGTTTCTACTTTTTGGTTGTTATGAATAATGCTGTTACATTTATATACAAGTGTTTATGTGAACTTATGTCTTCAGTTTTGGGGGTATATACTGGAAGTGGAAAAGCTGAGACATGTAAACTTTTCTGGGAGCTCAACCCAATGTGGCATATTTTATGAGGTCTTTCCATTCTCTCTGGTGCTAACATGAGCAATTCTTTACCTGTTCAAGCTTCAAAAATTGGTTGATTTCTTGACTTTCATGTTTTTTTTCAAGACTTTGGGTAATTTCTTCTCATACATATGCAAATATGTACTAAGCAAAAGGTATGAGGGTACCCCATGCATATCTCCTGTACTATTTCTCTGTGTGAAGTTCCTTCCATTTAGTATAAACTTGAACTTTTTTGTCTAATATCTAATCTCTTTCTTCAATACTCAACAAAGCTTTAGTAAGCTTTGTTTGCATTCCTGTGCTCTGTACTTTCTCCTAGGATCTGCTTCCAGTCTGTAATC
The DNA here is from genome assembly GCA_963574635.1 of Cheracebus regulus. Lineage (NCBI taxonomy): Eukaryota > Metazoa > Chordata > Mammalia > Primates > Pitheciidae > Cheracebus > Cheracebus regulus. The sequence goes on along the minus strand of CAUYQU010075984.1, from coordinate 36,955 downwards.
AGAAACAAATATAGGGCTCACCTTTAATATTTGTGTTTTTCTTTGGACAACAGACAGCAAAGAAACTTAAATATATTCACAGCTTTCTAGATTTTGAGGTAGAAGGGAAAATCTACTTCTTGCTATCATATTGTGTTAAGTAGTAGAAATCTCGTCTTTATACATTCAATTTTAAAGAGTATAGTAAAGCTCAAAAATGTTTTCTTCATTCATCATGTCCTTACTGATTACCTGTAAAGTTTTAACACGTTATAATGAAGATGGACTTCAACAATATATAAGATTCAGTTCGTATCTTCCAGTAGTTCCAACCTAGAGACCTATAGAATCTTAAAATACCTTTTATGGTAGATGATAACTCAAGTGGATCTTAAAGAGAGGTGTTTAACACTAAATACAAATACTTTTTCTAAATGCCATTGTTCTTTAATCTTTACTTTCCTATCCTCCCAAATATAACTAAGGAATATCATGTATTTTAATAATAGTAGTAGTTAACAACTATAGTGGCTTTCAAATAGGAAAGGAAAAGACTTTTTCTCCTCTCAAAGAGAGAATGTTTCTTAGACTCAATGGGAGAAAACTTACTTCTAAAAAAAATCTATTCGTATGATTATGAAATACTTCTTTCCCAGATGGGTACAGCACAACCCTCTCACCAAAACACGTATGTGGCACAGTAGAGAATCCCTGCTCTACTGTGGATTGAAACAGGAGATGAGAGCTGAAAAACAAGTTTTCTTTCTTTCCTTTGGTATGAACAAACTTCCCTAATCCCTTCCCCCTTCTCTGGGATTGTATGAGTTTATCGATTCTTGTTCTCTGTGGCTAATGACTATGAGTTTCTGTTTTTGGCACTGTATGAGGGAGACCATTCTTTTTACCCTACTAATTTTAACTCCCTTCAGTTCTGTAGACCACACAGGTTCTCAGGCTTGTTTCCAAGTGTCGAAGTTTTCAGAAGATATTCTGGTCTGTTTGTAGCTGGTGGCTGAACTTTCCGCTGGTGGGAGAAGTGAAGCCTCAGACTTTATATTCTGTCATCTTTCTGATGTCATCCTATGAATCTCTTAGTAGCCTAATTTCTAAAAAGAAAATGCTTTAACTCATAAATTAAAATACACTCTGGTTGGATAGACTTAGTTTAAAGTTACTCTTGTGGTCTTATCAATGTACTTGCAATTCGGAAACTTGCTTAAGGATATATTATGAGCATGTCATAAGATGTTCTTTGTAAAAAATATGAAAACAAAGATAGAATAATATTTGTTGGTCAATTAGGTGAATTAGAAGAAATTTGGGGCTATTAACTAAAATAGGCAAATTTGATTTTTCCTTCTCAAGATATAAAGTGTTAATTCTTTCTGAATCACACTATCTTCATCTATATAATGGAAAATAAATATTAGATAGGATTATTATAAAGATTCAATTTTCTAAAATTTGCTCTGAAAGCATAAATTTTTCTGAAAGTATTTTTATTTTTACTGTCTGAATTAGAATAGTAATATGCCCAAATATTATTCTATCAAGCAACTACCATAGCACCAAATGTACAAATACACTTAACTACTCTCCCCCGTAAAAAGCCTAGAACTTTAAATCCAAACTGATTGATTATTACAGGACACAACTTAGGATTAAACTAAAACTGTCATTTAATTGATTTTCATGCGATCAATTTTTGGCAGCATTCAAAGTTTTGGGAGGTGTAGGGACAGATTTCTCATATACATCCCTGGAGGAATCCTCTCACTTCTGTGTTGCTTAGTCACTAAATCTTTAATTTTATGTACCTCATACTAGTGTTCTTTGTCTTACAAAATATTCTTATTAATTGTTTTAAATTTCCAGCTTCTACTGTCTTTAATTCAAATAAAAATTGCTGAAGTCTAGTCTTGAAGTTCACGAGTCTTTTTACATTTCGTGAAAAATTAATGAAATAGTTTTGTCTTCACCTCAGAATGACAATATTTACATATATTAAGCAGCAGAAATTTCCATGAATACTACAAATGAAAGACTGAAGGAAGATTCTGACTCTGATAATCTAAACCAGAACATCACACACTGGGGCCTGTTGTGGGGTGGGGGGCTAGGGGAGAGATAGCAGGGGGTGAGGGGATGGGGAGGGGTAGCATTAGGAGATGACGGGGTGACAGATGCAGCAAACCATCATGGCATGTGTATAGCTATGTAACAAACCTGCACATTCTGCACATATACCCCAGAACTTAAAGTATAATTTTTTTAAAAAATTCTGTTGGCATTAATTAAAATTTATGAAGTTCCTAATTGTTCGTGTGCCTCTAGAATAATCGGTTTACAGATATTTGGATCAATGAGTACATATCCAGCAATTTGACTTTTCTTCTATTTACTGTACTTTGCCTTTTTGTCTTTTTTTTCCAGAGTATGAGTATGTGTATTTGGTTGTTTTCTTAGTCATAATAAAATACTTGCCACAATGGGTATGAACTATAAAGTGAGATCTTTGATTAGCTTATTACTAGTCTGTGTATTTATAACATAATATAGAAATTGAATGGATTTGAAAGCCAGAGAATTGCTGATTCAAGTCTTAGTTCTACCCCTTCCAAGCTGCATGACTTGAATAAGTGACTTATTTCTGACCTTGCTTCTTTATGTGAAAAACGGGGACCAAAATATGTGTACCACAAAGTGTTACAGGGAATGACAAATTATGATAGGTACTGTGGTTATTATAGAAACAGACAAGGATGAAGTGCTCAGTAAGTACTATTTATGAAAACTGTGAACATCTGGGAGTGGTACAATACTCTTTCAATAGAACATGTGCTGTGGTTTTTGGTTCACTGAATCTGGTCGCGACACTGATAAGTCTTACTTTAACAGCTCTCTAGAGATCTGGAATAGCACACCATTAAAAGAATAAGTGAAGAGTCATTATGTTAGCAGGGTCTTTACACACATATGATACCACTTCACAGGACATTACATTCCACCTGCTTCTTTCACATCCACTGCAGAGACATGGTGTGATTCATAGGGGAGCACCACTGTTCTGGTTAAGACCATCATTTAATAACAGACAACTTGATAATCCCTTTCTCACCTCTAGAACCCCATTTGAATTATGGAACTGAAAAAAATGGAGAAAACTTTGAAGACCCAAAATGTAAACACAGTCTTCAAAAAGCAGCTCCATGAAATATCGGCAGAATCCAACTGACAAGGCCTCATTTTACAGGGAAAGGATAGCTTTAAAAAAAAAAAAAAAACCTTGAAACCATAATCACTTAAAAGCACTTTGAGAGCTAGAGATTTTTACTATTTGAGAGTACATGCTCATTTAAGAAGTCCCTAATTTTGAGAAGTCACTATTCCAAACAAAAAGCTATCATATTTGAGGTAACTGGGATTTCCTTGCCATGTGAGCACTGCTGCCAGGAAAATAACCAGGTTAGTCACAGCCATAGCACAAGTCAGTTCAGGATCTGCATTGCACAGAATGGTGTCAGCTAACACCCAGCCCAGGTACAGTGGTATCTTCCAAAAAGAGGAAATTAAATCTTACAATCCCAAGAGATGGGATTATAAGCAACCCAAAAGATTATGCTAAGGCTACTGGACACACTCAAGTTGTTGTACCCTTAACTGTGCACCTGTCAAATACTTTAAAACTTGAGAAGTGAAGTAGTATTGACCTCAAGCATATCTCCCTGGGTCCTAGCTGAATGAATCCCATAAACCATTAATCTCCATCTTGGAAAATCAAGTGTCTTTCTCCTTATATTTCTGTACTGATTTTTCCTCTTGGCCTGAGACATTAATCTAAATACAGTAAGATATATTAAGAATTGCATGGAATTTATATCAGGCTACAAGAGGAAGTCTAGGGAAATTCTATGACCTATTACAAGCCCAACCAATGGGCTGCCCTGAATGCCTTCCAGGACCAAGGAAAGAACAAATCACTGTATTTTCTGGAGGGAACTGCTCCTTGGATTCTTTATAAAAAGTAAAATTTCAAGGGCACATGTGTTCCCCCAGAAAGAGAATACAGTTTATAATTGTTTATAATTGATGTAGGCATCAGTCACAAGATGTACAATTGACAGCGCCTCCAATATGCTGTTGCCTGTGAGAGGCATCCCCCTTCTGCAGAAACAGACATCACTAGTTCCCTGCCTGCCATGTGCAGTCATTGACTGGAACGGCAAGGAAAAAGTATTGCTTCTTTGAAAGCTCAGAGATGGATTCAGGAAGGAGCAGTTGGTCCAATACATTCACCTCACCTCACATTCACCTCACCTCTGGGCCACACATTTCCATGATCGCCACAGTCTTACTATGAGACTAACCTTCATATCCTTTTCCAAGATGTTCTGAACATTTTTCTCAAAATGAAATCTCTTGTGAACTTGGAAGAAAAACAAACTTATAATCAAGGTTGTCTATAATATGGTCAGTTTTCATCACTTGTACATCAAATTTTATGCACAAAAACACAGCAGACTGAAATTGAATACAAAAGGCAAGAGAGAATTACAAACAGGTACAGGGAGAAAGACAGATTGACATTGAGAATACCTGTCATGGCATCTGATCTTCCGTTTTCCTGGTATCAGTCCTGGTGTGGCTAATTCTACCTCTTCCCTTGGGTGCAAGAGCATATACTTCCTTGTTCTGATAATAAATTCCCTTTTATATATAAGTTAATTTAAATGGATTTCTGTTGCTTTTCACTGAAAGAGCTTTTAATCAAATCGACAGAGTCCTGATTAATAGATGCTTTTCAGAATAAATGCATTTACTTTAACCTCAGCTTTCCTGGAATCAGCTATTTTCTGAAACCCATTTTTCTTGAACTTTCATTTAGCTGGCTCTGGTCAGGTTATATTAACTGATAACAACACAGATAGGAGGTATGAGCAGGACTCTTATGCACATCTCTCTTGGTATAGCTAGGTTTAAGGCAAAATTAAAGAAAAATTAAAATGTAGACCTGAGCATACATCATTAGCCAATAAATTTCAGAAGCTTGGCAAAAAGTCATCAGCCAGAGTCTTCCTTGCTCAGTGTTAGTATAGTAGTTAAATGAGAAATTCAACTGATCTAATCAGTACAAAGATATCCTCTGTTCAGCAAGGGTAATTCAGTTGAATAGTGCTCTTAAACTATAACGTTGACTACCAAATACTGTCTTCTTTAATTTTTAGAAAATGCCAATAAAGTCATTATGACATTGTGAGCTGTATGTCATTATAAATTATCATAATTAGGTTAATGCAACATTATCAATACAGCAAGACAAATGAAATTATCAACCCAGTGAGTAAACTTTCATCCTTTATATATGAATTGTGGCTATCTCTGAATTATGATAAGATGATCTTTCTTCTGTGTTCCAGTGATGGAGATAGCTTTGTGCTGTCTCATTGTGACTACAAGCATCCGGTGCCAAAGGGATTGCTAGGATTAGGCTGTGGGTTCATATAAAACAGCAAAACTAACTGGTATACATATGCGAATAATGTAATCCAATTCATACTGTGTTGTGAATGCCTTTACTTATATGAAGGTTTGAGGAATCCTTCCCTTTTAATAAGCATATTGGCTACCAAAGAAGTCTGAGTGCATTTATCCAGTTGGAAATAAATCTTTCCCATCCCTATATTTGCAAAGCAACTTTAGGTTCCTCTATTATAGCTCTCATCATGGTTTGCTTCATATTTCTTAGTTATTTATTTCTCCTTGATTGCATACTTTCAAAGGCTACTTTTATGTCTTATTCACATTTTATCTCCCACATGATTTACCAGTACTAATACACTGTAATCCATTTTTAAAAGATTAATCAATAAGTTATTAATAATATTGACAACCTTAGGGAATTAAAGCAGTTGGAACTTTGAGGATCAAGGGTCAGAAGATTCTAGCTACTCATAGAAATAAATTTTGGTATAACTTGCTGGATATATTTAGATTTTTTAAAATAACTTTAAAAATTACAATAAAGTTGAAAATATTAGAGCAAAGACTTTACGCACACTGATAAGCAAGTTAAAAAATGCATAATTGGACATGAAATGAATCACAATCTCCTCATATTAAATGTAGCTTTAAGTATACTAATTAATGGAATCATTTTCTGTGAGAATCTGCTTAGTTTGCCAGACAAGGTGAATTATACCTCAAAGATAATGCTCAAAAGGAGGAATCTGTTTAAATGTCACAGAGGAAGTTATGTCACAGGTTTAATAGCCTTTAATGCTCAGAATCTGATCACAGTAATTATAGCCGGATAATTCAAAGAACAGGGAATATTTGCTTCTTAGAGTTAAATTAGACATTTGAAAGACATAAATTCTGTAGAAGATATTGAGTACAGACAATTGATAATATTAAATATCTTAACATTTACTAAGAGAATAGGCTTAACACAAGGAAAAATTTTTCCTTTTTTCCTGAAATACTTTATGTTATTACTATAATAGAAGTTAAAATTATAATTGTAAATATACATTGCCTATAGAAAGTTAGAAAAAGTACATAACAAAAACTACTACTATCCCAATCCAAAAATAACTCTCATTTATATTTATTGGATTTCCTTTAATATGCTTTCTCTATGTGTGTTTAAATTTTACATAATTGATATTACACTGTAATCATTATATATCCTACATTTTTACTTAACAAAATAATGTGAAACATTTTCAAAACCTTGAATAAATTTTTCAATATTTTTCAATGGCTGTATGACATTCTATCACATGGATATGCTTTGTCTTTTTAATAATTGTTATTATTTAGCATTTAGGTTTTCTTCCCATTTTTATATTTTTCATTAAGCATCTTCTTCATAAATTTTGTTTGCATTTATTTAATTACGTTATTAGTTGAAATGATGGCCATTTGAAAGGTTCTTAACGTAATTCACCAAATTTCTTTGCAGAAAAATTGTCAACATTTATACCCACCTAAATAGTCACACAAATCTCATTTTACCATGTGCTTTGCCTGTTTGAAGAAGATATTTGTATTCCGAATTTACTTCTGTTTGCTAATGATGCTTTTAAACTTTATGTCATATGTGCCAGAAATGAATAAATAAGAGTCATGAATATAGTGAATCCGATGCTGCTTTCTTCAGCCAATAGAACTGTCTTTATCAGGATCTTCCATTTTATCAGTATTGGAAGTAAAACCAAAAATTGTCCCAACTGTATGTAGTTTTTTTTTTTCTTAACACTGAATACTTAGCATGGATTATCATTTTTACCATCCTTGTATTTTCAGCCTAAATAATTTATTTTGGGAAAAAAGCCCATTATTTTATTCTCAACTGAATAACAGTGATGAGGATGGTGGTATGTAATAAAACCAAGATTAACTATCATGCTCCTTTTTGGTGTGTGCCAGACCAGTATTATGGTTTTACATTCACTTCTGTATTTAATAACAAGGTGGAAACATAATTTAATTCTTTATTTTAAACTCCATATTCTTTGGTTCAGGCTTTGACATGTAAAATCTACATATTTTTCTGGTCAGTCAGATCATGATTAAAAACCCTCTATCAGTTGTTAGTGAAATCTTTTGGCGGTGTATGAGCGCCACAGGAAAATTTGATTTAGAGTTGGTCAATCAGCTAGAAGATTATTTTAGATAAGGATAAATGGCAGGAAGTTTTTAAAGAAATTTGATTATGAGACACTAAAGAAAAAATCATAATCCATGTTACCTGGAAAGCCTCCTGTCAGATTTGCGCCTCTTCTATCTATTGTGATCGCTACATATTGTAGTCATAAATGCTTTTGCTAGGTTAAGTTGTTAGCAGTCCCACTTAGAATGCCTAAATCTCACATTTTTAATTTTATCTCTCATGAAATGTAAGATTAATCTGTATCTAATTACTTTTTGTGAGTCAACCATGTTAAATCTAGCAAATGCAAATTTAAATAAGTATCTGGTAAATCCTTATTAAGCAGAAAGTTATCAGAGAATTCTGATATATATATATACTGCTGAGCAAGTCAGCATCTTTCCTCTTCTAGAAATCGTATTAAAATTCTCCCAGGGACAATGAGTCAGAAACCTTTATTTTCAGAAAAGCTCTGAGACAAATTTTATCTATAAATTACAAATGCGTGGAAGTGTTGAGACTAGACAAAAGCCATATGGAGAAATGAAGAGATAATATACAGGTAAGAGTGCACTCGTGGCAGACATCAGAAAAGCCCAAGGAAAATTACATTTCTTGAAAGTGAGACTCAATTTGGGTTGCAAAAGTTTATCCCCTCATTGTAACAACAGAGGCAGCTTGAGAAGGACTAAGCACAAGCTGTCAGGGATTCAATTTTATTGAGAAAAGTAGAGGAGAGTTTACAGAGGCTTTAAAAAGCCTTCTTTGGAGGATGGTCTTTGTTTCTCTGGTAAAGAAGAAAAGATCCCTTTGAAGGTGAAGCCTGCAAGACTACAAAAGTATCCTCCTATAAATAGAAGCTTCCGGTATATAATTTCCCAGACATGTATCATTTATTAAGGATGAGTAATAAAAAACTGTTACAGTCCTAACACAAAAACATTTTAAGAAAAATATATAGAAAGAGCATTAGAATTTAAAAACAGACAAAACTCTGCAGAAAAACATTTCTAGGAGCAGGTAAAAATTATGAGCATATATCTCACTATGAGTTTAAATATTTTTTATAAAAATAAGTGCTTCTATGAAGACAGTCTACACATACTAAAGAAAATCAATTTAGGAGTAAGATGGCAAGACAAAAAGATATGAAAAATGTATAACTTGGCCACACGTAAGAAAGAAGTAGAAAAAATAATCATAGAAAGAAAAACAAAATTGAAGGAAACAAAAAAGGATAATATATCCTGGAGGAGACGTGTGTACACACACACACACACACCAACCTGGGAAATAAAATGAGATAAAAGTGGAGGACAAAGTGATACAAAAAGATTAAATAAAATGGAAATAAAGATTTTTAAAAGACTAGATAGAAAATGATAAATGCAAAAGATATAACACTGAAAAAGAAAATCAAACCAATGTAATACAAATATTTTAAGATTTTTTCAAGCTTTCCTAAGAAAAAACAATGTCGAGCATTCAAATTAAAAGTGAAGACCCTGAAAGTGTATCTTAGTAAAATCAACACAGAACATTTCACAAGACATATCCTGGTAAGCTTTTTGAATTTAAAGGAATAAAACATATTTCTGATTAATTAGCAGAGAGTTCAAGTCACATGTTAGGGAAAAACCTATCAGTCTACCTTCAGATTTCCCTACAGCAATACTTAATGTCAGAAAATAATGGGGAGATATTTAGCAAAAGGATGTGTGAACCAAGGCTTTTATATTCAGCCAAGACAAACTTCAGGTAAGAAAACAAAATATAAAGTGTTTTGAATTTGCCATAAATCAAGGAATATTTTTCCTACGAGTTCTTCTTTAAGGAAATTATTAAAGAATGAACCTCAGAAAAGTACAAAAGACTTTGAAAGCTACCAGAGAAGAATGAGTGGCATGTATAAATTATATTTAACTTTAGAAACAAAGACTAAAATAAATGCAAAGATTAGAATGAAGAGAGTGGAATGCAAGTGTTATGTGCCCTGATACCATAGAAACTATATAACCAATAAATCCTTTGGTTATATAATTTTGGAAGGGGTAAAGAAGGTCAGACCTAGAATAAGCTGCGATCTGTCACTTCTGCAGTTGACTTCATAGTCAGGAGGCTATCAATTGGAGCTGACAAACTGTTTAAGTTTACACATAATTTACAGCACCAAGGTGAATATTAAATGATAAGAAAGTAAAATTATTGGATGTGTTAGAAAGAAAAGCTTGTAGATGTTATCACCCATTATAATAGAGAAATAATAACTATAGTCTAAAGACATACATTGTTAATTGCTTCTTAACCATGTATTATAAAAATGTGTCATATCACTGAAACATCTGTTTTTACTGGCTGCATGACATTTCAGTTTATGAATATATATGATTCTTTTAAATAAACTCATATAGGTATTTCAAAAATGTGAACATAAGAAATAGTACTATGAACTTGTAATGTGTGTTTATGTATTTGTGTGATTACTTTTAAAGTTAAACTCTTAGTAGTAGAATTCATGGGTCAATAGGTTGGCAGGTTTTGGAGGCTTTTGAAATATACTGCCAAACTATCTTTAAAACAATGAAGGGTGACTATTTCTCCTGATCCTTGTGAACAGTAGGTGTCATCATTCTTTTATACCTTTACTAAATTTCTGAGCAAATATAAACTCATGTTTAAATTTATATTTATTTCATTTATAAATAAACATGAATTCATTATATGTTGACTATTTGTATCTATTCTTCTTTAAAAACATCTTTTTCATAGTCCATTGAGGTTGCACTGCTTTCCTATTGATCTGCAAATATTCATTATGTATTAAGATAATAATCCTGTGTCATATTTGTTCTAAATATTTCTTCCTTTTAAAATCCTATTTACATTTTTAAAAGCATAAAAATATTTGTGTTAAAATTTATTTTTTCTTTTTCTCATAGCTTTCTACTTAGAAAAAATGTATAGATCCCAATTTCATATAAACTTATTTTATTATCTTAAATGTTCTACTTTCTTGTCCCCTTGCCAGAAGCATGGGAGGTTTTTCTCCAGTCTTCACATTAAAAACTTGGTGAAGCTCCTACAGATAAAACTCAGGAAAGTGTGGGGATTCCCCTAAGATGGAGGTCTCCAGAGTTTTTATCTTATATGTGAAGTTAATACACACTGAAACTCCAGACATTCATCAATAACAGCTGAAGGGTTCCTACCAGCTGCAGGTGTGGGCTTCTGCTTCTGGGATTTTACTCAAGTTAAGCTGTGATTCTGTCTGTCTGTCTAGTTTTCGGGACAGCAGTTTGTCCTGTAATCTCAATATTTTGACAGATCTAACACTTGTTGATTTTCAGGTTTTCCTTCTTTAGAGGATGGGAGTGATGATCTCCAAGTTCTTAACATGTTGGGATGAAAACTGGAAGTCTAATTTAGTTTTTAAATTACAAGAAACATATCAGTAAAGAGCTAGCAGTTTTCCAAATAATTAGACAATTATGGACAGCATTTATTATTTATTTTCCTCATTTTCTAATTTATCATGAGACATGGGGTAAGCTTTTAAGAGGGAGCTAAAAATAATTTTGGACAGTTTTCTAAGGTATTATTGTAGCTGTACAAGTACAAACAATATGGTTTCTTGAAAATTGTTTCTTTAATAAATCTTCCTAAGTGGTAAGTAGTAAATGAGAGAGGCAGGAGAGAATTGTCTACTGTTTTGGAGCATTTTAAGCAGGTCCTTTAAAATTTGAATGCACTGCTAATGAAAATCTTTAAAAGTCAGTTGAAGAGTATCCAACTCATACCTCTTTGTTGCATTTTATCCTTTCTTCCCTCTATCCCTTTCTGCAAGTTCAAAAGATCATTTCTGAGTGAGTATACACCTGTAATGAGTTGAATGGTGTTTTCTTAATTAGGCAATTCTTTTTGTTGGCTAAAAACTAAAGCTCCAATTAGCACAGAGTAAAAGGAGCAAATTACCTGCCTAAGTTACAGTCACAGCAGTATCAGTTTATGTTTTTCATGAAGGGCTTTAGAAAAGAAAGCCTTTAACTTAGCATGTGTCTGTCAAAACTTTATTGCCTGGTATCTAAAGTGAAAATTTGATGATATTTATAAATCTTTTGCAAGTATAAATACAAAGGAGTGCAAGTTATTTTTAATACAAAGAGCTACCAATATACAAGATACAAGGGGGAGAAAACAAGTTCTACAAAAATACAGTAACATATGTATAAGTTACGTTCTCTCAGATTGCTGATTTTGATTCCTCAGTGTCCATATCCCCAAACTTTAACATGGTACCAGGAAAAGAAATTATTTATGCATGTATATATTCAATCAGTAAACATTTATTATATATCCAGCACTTTATCAGGCTCAGGGGACAGAGGATGAATTCAGATCCTTTACTCTCTAGGCATGTAGCAGTAGTCAGGGTTATTCTCCAGAGAAACAGAATCAACAGAATGAATGAATTTATTCATTATTTATTTATAGAATTGGCACATACAATTATGGAAGCTGAGAAGTTCCATGATCTGCCCTATGTGAGCTGGAAAGCCAGGAAAGCTACCACCATAATTCAGTCCAAAGTTTGAATGCCTTAGAAATAGGAAGGAGCTCAAATATCCCAGAGTAGGAGAGGATGGGTGTCCTAGCTCAAACTGGGAGAGCAAATTTCCCATTCTTCCACTTTTTTCTTTTATGTGGATGATGCCCATCCACAGTGGTGAGGGCAGTCTTCCTTGCATCCTCTACTAATTCAAATACTAATCTCTTCTGAAAATGCAGGAACAAACCTAGAAATAGTATTTTACTGACTATCTGAGCATCCCTTATTACAGTCAAGTTGACCCATAAAATTGTCCATCACAAGGGGTTTATATATAATGGATGAAACAGGTATTTAAAAAAGTGCAATAAAGGGTTAAAGAGTTTATAGTGGTACATTTTAACTTAGTTTTTTTGGCAATGGGGCCCATTGCCTGTAGGCTTATATATAAACTCATGTGTGATTATAAGTCTGTGGGTCCATGAGCAGGAATAAATTCCCTACTTCTATCAATCATTCAAATCCATTACTGGAAAAATGACATAAGCTCAGTTGTAGAGGTTTTATATTAAGTATAAACAAGGTAATGGTAAAATTTACTTCTGGGATAAGGAAACTCTTCGTAGAGAAAGGGATGTTTGAGCTAATTTTGGAAGAAAAGTATGCATTGATTAGATAATGAGGGAGAGTAGGTGGGATTTACATTTCAGGCAGAATAAATAAAGCTGATAAAGTTGCATAAATGTGAAAAAATCTTGGTGTGCTGTAAAGAAACAAAACAAACTGTAAGCTAGCCCACATAATTTGAGCATACAGTTTAAGTGTAGATTTGAAAATATGTATCTAGCAATTAGATATACAGGCATGTAAATCTTGAAAGATATTTTGGCAGGAGATGTGGATTTGAGCCATCAAATTGGAGACAGAGGAATGAATGGAATTGCTTTAGAAAGAAAGTGAAGAGCTGGGTGTCAAATGTGAGATCATGTGCCCAATCAGCATGTAGTTATTGGTTGCCAACATTAAAATTTCAAGAAATTTCTCTTAAGAAATACTGATACCCAGTTTCTTTGGCAAAAACTGATATCCAGCTTCTCTTGAAAAAGAGTCTCCATTTCAGGTCTACCTCCCACGATGGAAATTATTGGCTGGCACTTAGTAAAATTTGCTCCCTTTTGTTAGGACTGGGAGCCCTTTCTAATTGTGCCAGTCTCTGCTGTCACAGTCCCTGAAGAAGACTTGCTTACTTCACATGTTTTTGTAGTCACTTGCTTTGAGGTTTCTACTTCTTGCATAGCCTTCAAAACATGTATGTCCATGATGTCATTGTAGAAAGATGAGCCAGCAAAAGAGACTGAGAAGGAAATGAAGGTAGGAGTGTTGATTTGGTTGTAACATCAAATCGTTAGGGATAGCAAGACATGATAAATGTGGAAAAAGGAATGGAAAAGCTTATAGAACAATGCCAAAGCCAACCTGCCCCACTTAAGAATGCCGAGCAGGATTCTCAAGTTTGATAGTTTCAAATTCATAGGTTGTGTTACTTAATTCAACTATTTTGAAAGTAATATTTCCTAGGATACTTAAAATGTTTGTGATGCAGTAAAATATACTTAATTTTTTGACTGTTATGACTTATTTGTATCTTCTTACACTATTGGGATGATTGTATAATTTTAAGTGAAGTGTGAAAAAATTAAGGCAAGTACTTTTAAAATATATTACAATTTAATATATGAATAGGATATAAAAAATTTTCCAGTTTCCACTATGGACCTAAACCAAGTCTTAATATAATTTAGAACCCAAGATCCTGACCCCTTAGTTTTCCCTTGTCATTCATATTTGATATTTCTAGGAAATGCTTTTATTTTAGAATAGTTATGGTTTATAGAAAAGTTGCAGAGATAATCCCGAGTTTCTATATACCCCATACCCAATTTCTCTTATTAATTCCTCACATTATTATGATACACTTGTTATAATAAACTAATATTAGTAAATTATTGTTGATGCAAGTTCTTAATATTTATAGCATTATTTGGATTATCTGTTTCTCCTGTGAGAGACAGCTATTTGTGCTCTTCAAGATATTGGTCCACTTAATGTAAGTTATCAAATATATGGAAAAAAATATTCAAAGTATTTATTAACATTTTAGTGTCATTGTGTATTAGTCCACTTTCATGCTGCTGATATACCCAAGACTGGGCAGTTTATACACACAAAGAAAGAGGTTTAACCGGACTTATAGTTCCATGTGGCTAGGGAAGCCTCACAATCATGGGAAAGGCAAAGAGGAGCAAGTCACATCCTAAGTGGAAAGCAGCAGGGAAAGACAGAGGTAAACAGGGAATCTCCCCCTTGTGATAACCATCAGATCTGATGATACTTACTCACTATCATCAGAACAGCATGGGAAAGACCTGCCTCCATGATTCAATTACCTCTTTTTGGGTCCTTCTCATAACATGTGAAAATTCAAGATGAGATTTTGGTGGGGACACAGCCAAACCATATCATTCCACCCCCGGCCCCTCCCAAATCTCACGTCCTCACATTTCAAAACAAGTCATGCCTTTCCAACAGTCCCCTAAAGTCTTAACTCATTTCAGTATTAACTCAAAAGCCCACAGTCCAGTGTCCCATCTGAGACAAGGCAAGTCCCTTCTGCCTAAAAGCCTGTAAAATCAAACAAGTTAGTTACTTCCTAGATACAAGTTAGTTTCTTGCTAGTTACTTCCTAGATACAATTTAATTGGCTCATGTTTCCATAGGGTATACAGAAGCATAGTACCAACATCTGCTTGGCTTCTAGGGAGGGTACAGGTATTGGGTAAATACAGCCATTCAAAATGGGAGAAACTGGCCTAACCAAAGGGGCTACAGACCCCATGAAAATCCAAAATCCAGCAGGGCAGTCAAATCTTAGAGCTCCAAAATGATCTCCTTTGACTCCATGTCTCACATCCAGGTCACACTGATGCAAAAAGTCGGTTCCCATGGTCTTGGAAAGCTCCCACCCTGTGGATTTGCAGGGTCCAGCCTCCCTCCTGGTGCTTTTATGGAGTGGCATTAAGTATCTACAGCTTTTCCAGGTGCAAGGTGCAAGCTGTAGGTGGATCTATCATTCTGGTGTCTATAGGATGGTCCTCTTCTCAGAGCTCCACTAGGTGGTGACCCAGTAGAGACTCTGTAGTGGGGGTCTCTGACTCCACATTTCCCTTCCACACTGCCCTAGCAGAGGTTCTCCATGAGAGCGCTGCCCCTGCAGCAGACTTCTGCCTGGACATCCAGGCATTTCCATAGATCTTCTAAAATCTAGATGGAGGTTCCCAAACCCCCCAAATTCTTGACTTCTATGCACTTGCAGGCTCAACACCATGTGGAAGCTGCCAAGGCTTGGGGCTTACATCCTCTGAAGCCACAGTTCAAGCTGTACATTGGCCCTTTCAGTCACAGCTGGAGTGGCTGCCATGCAGGGCACCAAGTCCCTAGGCTGCACACAGCACAGGGACCCTGGGCCCAGCCCACAGAACCATTTTCTCCTAGGCCTCTAGGCCTCTGATGGGAGGGGCTGCCATCAAGACCTCTGACATGCCCTAGAAACACTTTCCCCATTATCTTGGGAATTTAGCTCCTTCTTACTTATGCAAATTTCTGTGGCGAGCTTAAATTTCTCATAAGAAAATGTTTTTTTCTTTTTTATTGTATTGTCAGGCTGCAAATTTTCTGAACTTTTATGCTTTGCTTTCCTTATAAAATTGAATGCCTTAACAGTTCCCAAGTCACATTTTGAATGCTTTGCTGCTTACAAATTTCTGCCACCAGATATCCTAAATCATCTCTCTCAAGTTTAAAGTGCCACAAGTCTCTAGGACAGGGGCAAAATGCCACCATTCTCTTTGCTAAAGCATAACAAGAATCACCTTTGCTCCAGTTCCCAACAAGTTCCTCATCTCCATTTGAGACCACCTCAGCCTGGACCTTATTATCCATACTGCTATCATGCTTTTGGTCAAAGCCATTCAACCAGTCTCTAGGAAGTTCCAAACTTTCTCACATTTTTCTGTCTTCTTCTGAGTCTTCCATACTGTTCTGATCTCTGCCTATTACCCAGTTCTTAAGTTGCCTCCATTTTTTTTTGAATGTCTTTTCAGCAACGCTCCACTCTACTGGTTCCAATTTGCTTTATTAGTCCCTTTTCATGCTGCTAATAAAGACATACCTGAGACTGGAAAATTTACAAAAGAAAGAAAATTGGACTTACAGTTCAACGTGGCTGGGGAAGCCTCGCAATCGTGGTGGAAGGCAAGTAGGAGCAAGTCACATCTTAAGTGGACGGCAGCAGACAAAGAGAGGTTGGGCAGGGAAACTCCAACTTTATGATACTGTCAGATCTCATGAGACTTACTCACTATCATGAGAACAGAACAAGAAAGACCTGCCCCATGATTCAATCATCTCCCACTGAATCCTCCCACAACATATGGGAATTCAAGGTGGGATTTGGGTGGGGACACAGCCAAACAATATCACCTTGGGATCCGTATTGATGACCCCTCCTATGGGCTACATTATATCCCTCCCAAATTCATATGTTGAAGTCCTAACTCGCAATGGGACTGTATTTGGAGACAGAGCTTTTAGGAGGTAATTAATGTTAAAAGGGGTCATAAGAGTGGGATCCTAATTTATAGAACTGATCACCTTATAAAAAGAGACACAAAGAAATTGTTTTTCATGTACACAAAGCAGAGACCATGTGAGGTCACAGCAAGTAAATGGCCATCTGCAAGCCGAGAGCCCTCACCATTAACCAAATTGCCAGCACCTTAACCTTGGACTTCTGGCTTCCAGAGCTATGAGAAATAAATTTATGTGTTTAATCCACCAAGTATATAGTATTTTCTTATGAGCGCTCTAGCAGGTTAAAACATCTATTTCTTATTTCTGATGTTGGTATTTTGGATCTTTTCTTTATTTAGCCTGGCTAGAGTATTAAAAATTTTATTTATTTATTTAAAAAACTGGCTTTTGCTGATTTTCTTTATTAACTGTCTTCAATTTCATTGGTATCTACTCTAATTTCTATTCTCCTTCCTTCCTTTCCTATCTCACTCTCCCAAAGTACTGGGATTACAGATATGAGCATCTGTGCCTAGCCTGATTTTTATTTTTTTCTCTTCTGCTTGAGGTTTATATTGCTCTTTTTTATTTTTTGTAGAGTCTCAAGGTGGAAGCTTAAGTTACTGAGTTTATATTCTTCCTCTCTTCTAATTTACATATTTAATGCTATTAATTTTCCTATAACCATGGTTTTAATGCATATCATACATACTGATAAGTTGTATTTTTGCTTTCATTTAGATTAAAATGTTTGATATCTCTTCCAACTTCTTTTTTGACCTGTATGTTATGTAGGTGTGTGTTGTTTATCAATATTTGAATATTTTCTAGCATTCTGCTGTTTATTTCAGATTTTAATTTTATGAGTTCTAAAAATATACTTTGTATGATTTATTCTTGTACATTTTTCAAGGTATATTTTAAAGCCAAAAATGTGGTTTATCATGGTGAATATTCCATAGGATCTTAAGAACAATGTTTAATCTGCTGTTCTTAGAACAATGTTTAATCTGCTGTATTAGATACAGTTGACTGATGGTGCTGTTCAGTCCCTGTATTTCCTAACTGATTTTCTGCCAGCTAGATCTGTCAATTACTAAAAGAAGGGTGTTGAAGTTTCTATGATAGTTTCTTCTATTTATCCTTAAAGTTCTAACAGTTTTCACTTCAAATATTTTAATGCCCTTTTATTAGGTGCATAATGTTATGTCTTCTTGGAGAATCCCTGTCTTTATATAATTTTCCTTCTAAAGTCTACTTTTACTGAAATTAATATGAGTACACTAAATATCTTTTGATTAGGGTCAGCATGGCATATCTTTAAGTTTTTAACCTGTTTTAGACTTTAAGCTTAATATAGTTTTCTGTAGGTGGTATATAGTTTGTTCTGTTTTTATCCAGTATAACGTCTTCTCTCTTAATTAGTTCTTTCAATAATTCACAGAAATTAATGTCTACTATGTTTATTAACTGCTTTCTATATATCATATTTGTTCTTAATTTCTCTCTTTCTTTGCTTTTTCTGATTTAGTTAAGGAATTACAAATTATGGGAAATACATTCTAGTTTTTTCATTCTGACTGATTTTTAGGAACAGACTACTGATACCAAGAAAGAAATGCCTGTAATTGCAATTGCTTAAATGTCATGCTGGATAGGTGAAATTTTAATTATGTGGTAATAAAGCATAAGTCTTCAAGATAAGCACTGTGGTAAATATATAAAAAATATGAGGAGAACACCTATCCTTGATGGAAAAAAACAGATAATCTAGACTTGATCCTATATAATTATCTGTAGTGTTAAAATTATTAGGTATCTCTTTTCTTCCACAACAGATGCCACTTGTAGGAAATCTATTATCTACTGGCAATTATAATAATTGTTAGCATTTGCTGAAAAGTTGCTATGGGTAGGTACTCCAATAGTAACTTTAATACAAATGTTATAAATAAGATGGTCTTTCAACACCCTATAAATATAGAATAAATACAAGATAATGGATTGAGGGAAAAAGATGTTCCATTTTGTAAGTGTATTAAATGTTGTATCCATTGAGGACAGTAATAAAATTAACCCTGTTTCCTTACTACCTAACAGTGTCTGAATCACAAATATCTTCTGAATGAATTGAAATTTTACATTTTCAAGGGACAATTTAAAGTATTTAACTGTAAAAATAGAAAGTTATTTTCATGTAAATATTTTAGAAATGTGATCCTGGACATCAAATCTATGTATATATCTCTCTTACATGTATCTCTCTTAAACTTAAAATAAAGATGATGAGGAAAATGAATTAAAAAAATAGATCTTAAAGACATATTCAATTAATGAATCTAAAATTATAATAGAAACTTAAATGAAGATTTTTCACTTGCTAGGTTCCAGACAGTGAATAACTTAAGCATGCTCAAGGAAAACATACTGAAGAGTATGCTGGACTAAATGGTGATCAAACTCTCCAAAGTGTCACAGCTCAAATGACACCATTCTTTGTTCTTAATTGTGCACAAGTGTACAGAAGTACCATAGTTTATTTCCATTAACCATCCTTTCACCTGCTATCTTTGTAAATTGGCAGCTTTCAAGAGTTCTAATACAATCCTCATCCTATTCTTAATGTCTTCTGGCATCTGTCAGATTTCATGCGAAAAGAAGAAATGTTTTCTTGAACAGTTTAAAAATCTATCCTAAATGTATCATTGTATAATTTCTTTAACTTCTTTGTCTATTTTTTTTCTGCCACAGCTGTGGATTCATCCATATGGCACCTTCTCAAGAATGCAGCCAATTTTCCTGTATCATTGTCTAATTTAGCAGTGTTGTGGCCTTTGTTATTTCGAAGTTCTTATACCTCTGAAATCATGTGTTTGGGGACTCCATCTTTGCAATTTCTGTTTTTCATCCCTTTAAAGAAGGCATTGTTTCTATTTATATAATGAGCCTTTCTTATATACACAAGAAAGTATAACTGGATTTGACCAAAAGAGAAACAAACAAACAAAAAAGAATCATTGCTGCCTTCTCTTAATGGGTTGAATGACACACATATTTCAGAAATGACTCTGAAATACCTCTTAACCTAAACTGAGTAACTGACTCAAACTATCCTTTGACCTAATTTCTTCTATAAAGTGGAAGGTACATGACTATAAACAGACATGAGCTCAATTCAAACTCCCTATCTTAAATTTTAAATTTAATCGGAAGTGATCAACTATACATACATTTTGCAAAGACTCAGCCTAAAATAGCTTAGCAACTTTTAAACAATACAGTTACATTTGGATTATAGAAAAGCACTGTAAAGTTGTAGATTAAGTAAGGTGGAGGGGCTTTCTGTGGGAAATTCTTGTTAGGGTAATTTTGGATAAAGTTAATCAATATGCTCTCAATATCTCTTCCTCACCCCACTCCCATGACGTATACACACAGACACACACAGAAAAGATGGGGTTGATACCTATTTTTCACCTAAAGCCCAGTGAGAGACTCCTCAATAGGACCAATATGTGTTTCAAGTGTTTATAAGGTACACTAAATTGACATCTTGCTCCTGCCTAGGAAATCTTTCAGCATGAGGAATGAGCTAGCTAGGAGTTTTGATGGCAATGTAAAGGAGAGCTGCTAATGCATTAGGATTGGCCTGAAAAACCTAGGGTTGACAGAGCTAATGAGTTAAATGACTGGCTCCCTTAGGGCTGAAGAAGGAACGAGCAACCTCCAGAATAGAATACACTTGCCCAGACGGAGAATAATGTAGCTGAGGAAACATCAGCAATGCTGTGGAGCAGCAGTAGATACACATGCCAAAATCTCCACGAAGGAGACCAGAAAAGGAAGCTTAAACATCTTCCAGGCCAGATAGCAGAAAGCCAATTTACAACAGTACCAGCCAAAAATAATTCTCCTCTACCCTTTAATGATCCTCCCTCATCTTGTTTTTTATTACTTTGAAGGAGTTCAAAGCTATAGCTACACAGTGGGAGAAGCAAGAGGAATAAAGCAGACCACAGCCCTTTTCGAGGCAACTGGCTCTAACCAGAGGATGCAGAATTAAGCTTTACCTTCCATCAAATTGGAAGCTTTGATTATTATATGGGAATAGGCAGTTTTAATTAATAAATTAAACTGTCTTTGAAGCAAATTCACCTGGACTCTCTACTACTTACCAGTGTCCAGATAATCTTGTTGCTGTCCAGGGGCAATGGGAGAACTGCATCCGTTGAGATGGTTTAAAGGGACAATTAGAAATAGAAATAAAATTGCTTTTATGTGTAAGCTCTGTAAGTCTTGCTTGATTAATTCTATTATGTTTATGGCCTCGAGCAAGTTATGGAAACTCTCAATGCCTCATCTGTAGAGTTAACTATTAAAACTTCGTAATACTGCTATGAAGGTTCAAACATGTTTTAAGAAAGTTTCAAGAATTATTATTTAAATTATCTAACACTGTGTTTAATTCATAATAACAAATAAATAGGATCTACTACATTTTTCCTAGCTTACATGGACATTTCACCTATGATGAAGATATATTTTGCAATGCTTACTGGACTTGAATAGAGATATCGCATTCACACTGCTTGACAACAAACTTTCATTAAATATTTGCTTTTCACGAGGCATTACTGAGTAATTTTTCTTATTTTTTCATTTACAATCCAAAAAAGTCCACATAAAATTATTGGCATTTGTACTATGGTATTTAATGCATTTTGAGAGTTAGAGATGCTATAAGAAAAAAACTTGCTCAACTGACACAGCTAGTAAGAAGCAAAGCCATAATTCTAATCCTTTTCTCTATACTACATGACCAGGACATCTTTCCAATATCTCAAGCTACTGCTAATCATTTTAATAGATGCTCTCTCAAAGTGTCTGAATAACAAAGGATAAAAGAAAGATGCAAGTGTTTTCTGAAAAGATACAGCATGAAATAATTTTACTTTCATAAGCATCCTTTAGGACTGTAAACATACTTTTCTTTTTCAATAAATATGTCAGGGTTCTGAGTCTCCAGCCTCATATACAGAACTCTGAGTGACCAAAAAAAATATGAGGTTTCTGCTCTTAAGTGATTTAGTCCTTTCTTAGAAGAAGATGATGAGGTCCGGGTGCAGTGGCTCACACTTGTAATCCCAGCACTTTGGGAGGCCGAGGCAGGTGGATCATGAGGTCAGAAGTTTGAAACCAGCCTGACTAACGTGGTGAAACCCCATCTCTACTAAGAATACAACATTTAGCTGGGCGAGGTGGTGTGTGCCTGTAATCCCAGCTACTCAGGAGGCTGCAGGGAGCCAAGATCGTGCCATTGCATACCAGCCTGGGCAACAGAGCAAGACTCTGTCTCAAAAAAACAAAAAAGAAAAAGAAGATGAGATATAACCAGATGAAATCCACGGTAATCAAATGTGGCAGAAATAGTAAGTGATAAGGAAAAAAAATGCAAAGAAGTACTTGTCTGAGGCAGAGTTTTAGCAAGAAAGCAAAATAGAAGACGGTGAGTTTGAGATGGACCCAAGAAAATAAGAGGGCTTCAGAGAGCCTGATCAAAAGCAGTGGGGTCTCCCAGAGGAGATGAAGAGCTAAAGTATTAGACACACTCTGAGTTTTTCATTCTGAATCTATTTAGATGGAAATTCAATAGGGTTTTATTTATAAAAATGATCAGTTCTTAGAATTATTGAGATAATTGAATTATACATGATATCATAAAAAAGTATAATCTTTTACCTGAATAAAGCTGAGTTGTGTTTTTATTTAAAAAGTAAAAAGAATAAACTGTATCGATGCAGTACCCAATAATGTCTGGGCTATAACCTAAGAAAACAAGTTGAGAGTATTTATTCCACTAAAAGATATATTTTTTATGTTAAAGTTTATTTAGAGTCAAATAATTAGAATATTGTGAATGCTGCCTTTATGTTTTTAAATTCACATTTATCTGTAACTAATAAGATTTTCCAAACATAACATTTTTTAATAAAGTATTTCATTAGCTTTATGCACATTTGTTTTAACTAAAAACCATAATTTAAAAATACATAACTTCTTCAGGCCTGACTTTTAACAGCCCCTAGCTAATTCTTAGAGCCAGTGTGTAAATAAGTAAGGGGATGTTTCTCAACCTTTTAAACAAACAAATCAAATGGGAGAGAGAAGGAAGATAAAAAATGGAGAGGGAGGAAAGAAGATACTGCAACTGGCAGTAAAACACATGAAACACACAGTAAGGTCTGTTGAATTATCAGAATTTTTTCATTGGTTTCAACTGCAAATTATCCTGTATTACGTAAAATGATACATTACAATATTAAAGTTAGCATTTTATTTGTGTTAATGATCATGTCCACACTCCACACAGAATCACACCTACACATACAATCTTATGAATGTACAAGTAACAGTAGATGAAACCTCTGAACTTGCACTTTAAACCTCTAGAGTTCCTAAGTCTAACTCTTTTTCACTGACCAGATATCAGGAGCATCAAAATTTGGTATTGGAGGAAAAAAGGACCTGAAAAGATCTGACTGTGAACTTTCCCTGACCTTGCATGAAGTGCTTCATTCAATTCCCAATCACATTTCCGGGCCAAACTGAGGGTTGGGCTGTTTATTCTCGTGGCCCAATAACAAGATGCAGACAAACTGAGAAAGAAGAGAATTTAGTTCTGTAATTGGGTACAGGGAAAAGGCTGGGAAAATATCACCGGACCAATGCAAAATTACAAAGTTTTCCAGAAATTATATACCACCTAAGTTATATGTCTATGTGTAAGTGTGCATTTGTCTAAAGACATGTTACTAACTTGTTCTAATCTGTAACTAAGGTATGAGTCCTAAAGACTTTCTTCTGGAGACTCACTAAATCATATGGTTTGGCTGTGTCTCCATCCAAATATCAGCTTGAATTGTATCTCCCAGAATTCCCACATTTTGGGAGGGATCCACAGAAGGTAACTGAATAATGGTACAGTCTTTCCCATGCTATTCTCATGATAGTTAGTAAGTCTCACCAGATCTGATGGGTTTATCAGAGGTTTTGTTTTTGCTTCTTCTTCATTTTCTCTTGCTGCCACCATGTAAGAAGGGCCTTTTGCCTCCTGCCAAGATTCTGAGATCTCCCCAGCCATGTGGAACTGTAAGTCCAAGTAAACCTCTTTTTCTTTTCAGTCTTGGACATGTCTTTATCAGCAGTACAAAAATGGACTAATACAGTAAATTTACTTAATCTAGATGAGCCCAGGTGCTGGGAGTGATTACCCTTATTTTGTCTCTTGCTAAATCATTAAAGTTTCGGGAGTTCCTTTAGAACTCTACTAAAATTTGATTGTGGAGGTTTGGGAAGTTTCTTCAGACCCCCAATAAAACCTCTTTAATCCTAAATGGGTCTTGTTAAGAATTTCTTCATTTTTCTTATCATGCTTCAAGCTCAGGAAAGGCCTAGGCAAGACTATTCATGGGCATTTGTTACATTCCAGATCTTGTATAAGGGCACTGGTTCTTTGAGCTTTTAATATTTAACCTAACTACTCAGTCAGTGCTGAAATAGTTGTCATGGAGGCCTGCCTATTCAGCTGTTAGCGAGACCTGGCCTGTCACGATCGTGCTTCACTGAAGAACAAATTTTTTTTGGCAACAAATTACACTGCCATTTGTGTACCTATGCAACAATATTGTATGTTCTTCACATGTACCCCAAAACCTAAAATGCAATAAAAAATAAAATAAAATAAAAAAAAGCTTACTGCAACCTCGACTTCCTGGGTTCAAGTGATTCTCCTGCCTCAGCCTCCCAAGTAGTTGGAATTACAGGCAACTGCCACCAAAGCTGGCTGATTTTTGTTTTTTTTTAGTAAAGATGGGGTTCCACCATGTTGGTCAGACTGGTTCTCAAACTCAAAATAACAACCATAACAACATGTGATAACAAATGGCATGACTTATTTACTGAGTGTGGGATTCGTATGTTGCTAAACAAACCTGGATTTGGAAGCAGGTTCTACCACTTAATTAGGTATGTGTTCCAAAAGAGTGATTATCAAACCTGGGTACATACCAGTTTCTTGGAAATTTTGTTAAAATGCAGCTTTTAACCCAGCAGGTTTGGGGGTTTCTGAGATTCTATATTTCTAACAAGCTCCTAATGATGCTTTTCCTGCTAGACCAAGGACCACACACCTAGTTGCAAGGTCCTACGGCAGATTGCCAGGGCTCACATTCTACTCTTTGTAGAGGATATTATCTTCTTTGATGGTTCCTGCAAATATGTAAATGTGATGATTCAATTGAAGCACCACTGTCTGGGGTACAGTAGATCTTCCATAAATGCCTTTGGTGCAACAAGTGTCTTTAAGACATCTTTCTACCATCTTCAATATGGTTTTCCTTGGGTAAGTTTGCTTAAATCTAAATTTTCATTTTGAGGGGTAGTTCTGACAAGTTAGCAACTCCTGTAAAATATTTCAAGTAATTGTGATTAGGGTAGTGCAAATTCTTTGTCAATATTAAAGAGTTAATTAACAATTCATAACTTCAAGCATTACTAGAGCCCTCACCTTGAGATATTAGTGAAATAACCTTGAGGTAACCAGTTGTCACACAGTCAAAATGCCTGATAAGGCTTGAAATAATGATACCACATTGTATCACCACCAAATCTGCATTTCAAAACCAGCAAAACACAGCTGTCTGTCAGCCTGTCCGAAATCATTCAGCTACAACCTAAACCTGTTTTTATGCTTTTCACCACAATTTTAACAGTGACAAATGGAGAGATGGCTTCTTTAACCCAATGAAACTCTCACCACCTCTGAGAGAGTACCTCTCATTTTAAATGTTTCCTAAAAGAAGATGTACAATGTCTGTGTCACAGAGGATGTCACAGCTCATTAGTCATCTAATCCCACACTTCTGAGCAGCCTGCTACCCACAGGGGAAGAGAACAGCTCCCTAAGGGGGTGAATTCCAATGCTTTGAAAGTATGCCTCATTGTCTAACTCTACTTAAGGTATTTTCAGCTTTTCCATTTCAAAGTAAATCTTTAACTACTATATTAATAATCATGAAGGCATGTCTCCCTTGAGAAATGAACAAATACATGTTTTGTCATGAGTCTGAATTCATTGGTTCTCCTTTAATATTAATGCCTCTAAATTTGTTTATTGAGTGTCACCTTAGCATACCTATTTGAAAAACTAAAGAAAGGCTATTAATAATATAATTCATGTATGAAATGTTTAATATTTAACACTACCTCCTAGCTGCTCACAATCTAATATATAATATAGACGCATCATTATGCTAAAGGAAATGCCTCACGATGTTAGAAAATGTTATGGACCCAAAGGAGCTATGTCTAGTTAATTACTAAAGAGTAATCTCCATCTGGTAGATTCTGTCTTCCCTGGCTTATTCTCTGATAGGTCTCCAGATAATCTCTGAAACAGTCTTCTTAAGCACGCAAAGGTTTCAGAGGTTATTAGAGTAATTGTGTGGCATAACGGAGGGAATTTTGTTTAGCGCGATGGAAGCAGCAATGTCATTATTAGTTGATTAGTATGAACAATCTTTGACAATATATAGCACCAACTATGACTCCAAGTGGCGGCAGCTCATTATCCTCGTTGCTATTTGATTTGCAGTATTACCAACTACAAAGTGAGCAACATGGACTAGGGAAGAAAAGCAATAATTGAAGGACATTTTTATGTGCATGGGCCAATGGGGGAACATGAAGGTTTCATTGTTTAGAGGAATTAATCTGCCTTAAACAATTAAGATTTGGGGGTTATATTTAGAGACTACAGTTCTCGTAGAATAATGCATAAAACTTGCTGTAATTCATCCTACCTCTAGGATACATGTCGCAGAATATATTTTTTGGTCAAATTAAAAAGAAAGTAGGAAAGGCATTATCATGGGTTTATAGTATTTATCAAGGGACAATTTTTATAGCAAACAAGGTGAGAACACAAGAAAAAGGGAATACTATTTCTTTAATTGCTAAAAGTAATTGCTAAAAGGATTTTGAAAATTAAGTACTAACGGAGTCTTTAAGAGGGAAAATATATTTTCTAGGTAGACAAATGCTACATTCTTGGATTAATCTAAACAGAAACATATTAAGTTTATAAGGCAAATATTTTCAGATGAATTACAATGCTGGTATCACCAATAACAAGAGGGCCTTGTTTTGTTTTGGTTTTGAGGCTTTTTGGTTGCTCCAAATGGTATCTCACGATACATATGTTGAGAAAAAAAGTCAAACTCTGTGAAATATTTTAAGAGACTTATTCTGAACCAAATATGTGAGACCAAGGTCCATGATACAGCCCTCAGGAGGTCCTGAGAACATGTGCCCCAGGTGGCTGGGATGCAGCTTGGTTTTATAAATATTTTAGGGAGGCATGAGACATTAGTCAAATACATTTAAGAAATACATTGGTTTGGTTCAGAAAGGCAGGACAACTCAAAAAGTGTGTGTGTGTGGTGGGGGGTGGGTACCAGCCTATAGGTAAACTTTTCTGGTTGACAATTGGTTGAGTTTTTCTGAGGACCTAGGATCAATGAAGAGGAACCTTCAGGTTAAGATAAAGGATTGTGGAGATCAAGTTGTCTTGTGCAGAGCAATCTAGCAGATGGATATCAGAGAGAGAATAGGTTGTAAAATGTTTCTTATCCAACCTAAAAGGATGCCTGGCTCTTAGTTGATTATCTCTAATCAACTAAGTTGGAAAGAAAGGAAATCAAAGGGGAAAGGAGATTCTCTATAGGATGTGGATTTTTCCCACAAGAGACCTTGCTGGGCAATTTCAAGGTATGGCAAAAAATATATATTTTGGTGTTAAATATTTTTCCTTGTCTTGTAATATGATGCCAGAGTCAGATTGAAAATTAAATCATGATACACAGGGTCAAACAAAACCCATCTGATGAGAATGTATGGTTTGTAGGGCATGACTCCCTACCCCTTAGGTAGGAATTTGGGCAAGATGAAAAATCAGACCTTAGCCCTCAGTCCCCTCTCTTGGCCAAAAAGCATTCAACAGAATGCATAAGCAGGCCAACAAAACAACAGGTCCCACGGCACTAGGAAGGCTTATTCCTAGGGTTGTCTGATTTGTACATCTGGCAGGGTCTCACCGTGCTAGAAAGCCTTGTTTCTAGTCCTCTTATTTGATGGTTATAGTTTTATATATTAGCGATTTGGATAATGAGGGGAGTACATGGTCTTATCTGATGTAATAGCCAATTGTGTGAGATGGAGTCAGGCCTAAGGTTTAGTCTAAAAGAAAAAAAAACTGGGGATCAGATCTATTTACTGAGCTATCATGATCTGGTTTTTAAATTGTGCATTTACAAGAAGATATCCCAGTTATCATAAAGCTAGTCCAACATGGCTTGCATAAGAAACATATTAACTGCTTCAACTGGGGTACTTCATTTGGTATTTTATAGGGAAAGTTGAGCAGTCCCCTTCTTAGGGCAAAACGGGCTTATAATGGCATTATTTGGCCCACTAGGTTGATTGCTTTCTCAGGAATAACACCCTGCACATTTGGATCACATATAATTAGTGTTTGTTCTATAAACATTAATCCAAACAAGCTCTTAAATTCTGCAGCACTTAAAATTAGTGATTTTGTCTTTAAAGTGGTTATTTTTACAATCCACTGAAGACTTCTTTTTTTAAGAAACTGAATGATACCAATATACAAAATACAACAATTCCTTAATAGTTAATGGTTTTGCCCTTCCCTCATATTGACTATTTTCTTGGTAACCACAGGGCTCAGAGTTTTCTTGCCCTGGCTTTATTTATTTTTTTTAACTTATTTAGTTGTATCTGTAAAATTTCCTTCTTTAAAAAACAACTCTTAAAAGAAGCTTACTTTTTTGATAATTGGCATCTTTGTGTTTATAAAATTTTAACAAATGCTTATTTTATGCTTCTACTATTTTAACTTTTTAGCAATCCAAATTTTCAGTGGGGAAAAAACCCTAGGACTTAAAAATGATTGTAAAATTTTTAAATTACTGAAGAGTTTAGAGATTACATTTGTCAAATTAATTTTTACCAAAGATTACCAAGGTTATGTAAGTTAAAAGACATTTGAGCTACCTTTTACCAAACTGATAAGCACTTACATTTTTTAAGTTAGTTGATTAGAGCTCTTTTATGTAGTTTGGAAGTGAAATATCACTTCCACATGACATATATAGAGATAGAGACATAACAGGCATGCAGAATAAAAGGGATATTCAAAAGATACTTTATTTGCCTGTTTTCAAAACAATTTTTCTCCCTTACTTTAGATAATTAGTAAAAGTTACAGGAGTCAAGAAAGTGTGAAGGAGAGAGCCATCATTTAAGGCCTTTTCAAAAGATAAAGAGTGACACTTTTAAGATACCAATCTGAAGAATGTTAAAGAAACCAATTATAGCATTAAAAAATTTAAAAACTTCTTGTATTAAAAATAAGTCAATATTTGTAATACAATCTTGTTTTAACCAATTATTTAGTTTTGTATTAGTGCTTTTAATATTAAAGGCCTATCTCTAGGAAGATTATTATAATTTATTTTTAATTCTAGCCAACTGAATTACACAACCCCTTTAAAAAAATTTATTTTACTAACCTTATTATGACTTACATAGTTCATTCACAACATGTTTAGATTGTTTTTCTCAAATATCCCTTTTTCTTGTACAATCCATCATTTTAATTTTAGGACAAAAATTTACCACATATTCTTATATAAAATTTCTTACCTTTTTTACCAAAATACCTCTTTCTTTTACTTTGTTTACAGCTCTTATTTCCTGATTCCTTTTCCTTGTTTTACAAATAACCCTAGTATTAGACATGAAGATAGAAGCACATTGCACATCTTAAAGACTTCTTTTTTTTTCCATTTTAAAAAAATCTTACCCCAGGCAATTGTTAGCTAAATAGCCTTAAATTTGCATGTTAAAGCAACTCAGGTGAAAATCAGATAGTAAAATTTACATCATAAGGTACAAAGAGAAAGTCTGGTACAGAAGAGGAAAAATTTAAAATGGATTCAGTTGCCAATTGAACATAAAATTATAGAAATCTATTACAAAGGCCTTTTAATATATAGACACACATATGCACACAAAGTTCCCATAGCTATTACTTCAATACTTTAGCCATGAGATAAATACAACTTCACTAGCTTGCAAACAAAACACTGTTAGATTCAAAGGATGTGTTTTTTTTTTTTACACCTTATATAAAAATTAACTCAAAATGGCTGAGAGACTTAAACATAAGACCTAAACCCATAAAAACCCTAGAAGAAAACCTAGGCAATACCATTCAGGATATAGGCATGGGAAAAGACTTCATGACTAAAACACCAAAAACAATGACAACAAAAGATAAAATTGACAAATGGGACCTAATTAAACTAAAGAGCTTCTGCACAGCAAAACAAACTATCATCAGAGTGAATAGGCAACCTACAGAATGGGAGAAAAATTTTGCAATGCATCCATCTGACAAAGGGGTAATATCCAGAATCAACAAAGAACTTAAATTTACAAGAAAAAAAAACAACCTCATCAAAAAGAGAGCAAATGATATAAACAGACACTTCTCAAAAGGAGACATCCATGCAGCCAACAAACGTATTTAAAAAAGCTCATCATCACTGGTCATTAGAGAAATGCAAATCAAAACCAAAATGAGACACCATCTCATGCCAGTTAGAATGGTGATCATTAAACAGGAAACAACAGATGCTAGAGAGGATATGGAGAAATAGAAATGTTTTTACATGTTGGCAGGAGTGTAAATTAGTTCAACTACTGTGGAAAACAGTGTGGTGATTCCTCAGGGATCTAGAACCAGAAATACTATTTGACCCAGCAATCCCATTACTGGATACATACCCAAAGGATTATAAATCATCTTACTATAAAAACACATGCACACATATGTTTAATGCAGCACTGTTCACAATAGCAAAGACTTGGAACCAACCCAAATGCCCATCAATGATAGACTGGATAAAGAAAGTGTGGCACATATACCCCATGGAACACTCTGTAGCCATGAAAAAGGATGAGTTCATGTCCTTTGCAGGGACATGGATAAGCTGGAAACCATGATTCTCAACAAACTAACACAAGAACAGAAAACCAAACACCACATGTTCTCACTTGTAAGTGGGAGTCGAACAATGAGAAAGAAGACACAAGGAGGGGAATATCACACACAGGGGCCTTTTGGGGGATGGAGGGTTAGGGGAGGGATAGCATTAGGAGAAATACCTAATGTAAACAGAGGGGTGATGTATGCAGCCTACATGCCCATGTACCCCAGAACTTAAAGTGCGATTAAAAAGAAGACCTAAATATTATTAAAAGATACAACTTGTAGATATGCATTCCATACTCAGAACAAAAAAATCAACCTTTACAAGTTTTCTTGAAATATTCAGAAAAAATATGAGCCTATATTAGGCCACAGAAAATATTAAATTCTAAAAATATAGAGTACAGTCTTTGATAAAACTAGAATAAGAAAACCTGAAAAGAAAACAATATTTCAACCTATAAATTATTTAAATGTTCTCTTAACACTTGCATAGAAAGAACCAAATAGAAAAATAGAAATTTTGATTATATCATAAACTACCTATAGTCTATAATTTTGATTTTCCAAAATAGAAAATCAAAATTCAAACAAATTACAAAACCTCTATAATATATAAATGGTGAAAACAATATTTATCAACACCTATGCTAGAGTGACATCAGCAAATGATAGACTAGGAAGCTCCCAGCCTTCATTCCCCGATGGAAACATCAAGTAAACAATAACAGATGGACTGAACTAGCTTTGTGGGAGCTCTAGAGATAAGTCAAGGATTTGCAGCAACCAAATGAACACCCAATCCAGAAAAAGTCACACTCCAAATGTTCAGAAAGTTGTGGCATTTTGTTCATGTTTACCCTACCCCTTACCTGTTCAGCATGGCACAACCACTCAATTTCTATAGCCTCCCTCAGGACAGAGGATAAACAGTGGAAATTGCTTGCAACATCTTAACTTGTCTGAAAAATCCTGAATAAATGCTACTAGGCTGATTTGTATCTCATTTGACTAGGATCTCACACACAGATGAAAAGAGGTGCCTGTCTGATCTGAATAGCTGAAACGCTAGAACAGGAGTGAAGCTTTGAGATACGTAGTTTTTCTTCTGACCTGGCAAAGTAGCTGAGGTAACTCCTACTCAGGGCAAAGAGTAGGAGTTACCTCAGCTCCTTTGCCCTGATAAAACCTGAGGACATCTAATTGAAAACTCCCCCAATCACTTTCATCAAGGCCATGATCTTGGTCCACTGTTGGGTACTACATCAACCTACCTGCCTTAGCCACAACAGGTACCTACCCAGGGTGACCTCCCCAACTGGCCTGAACCCAGAATCATCAATCAGTAGATAAAATACCAGGAAAAAATTAAATAAAGTGTACACAATAAGAGAAAGAGATCCCTGTTATTCCAACTCCATAGGAGAAAATGAACTTGCCCACACACCAAGAATATAACTACTACAAGCAGCATTGGGGAAAGTCAGTACACAAAGACTCTTATAACTAAGAATTTTGTACAGTCTTCACCCCTACAGGAACCAATAATCAAACTAGGCTAAAATAAACATTAAAATCTGGTCCCTAAGAAGGAAACAACAACAACAAAGAAAAAAACCACAGTCCAGTCAAAAATAAATTCAAGAATAATTTGAAGACATAGTTGACCCAAATGAGAAGGAACCAGAAAAGTGATTCTGGTGATATGACCAAACGGAGTTCTGTTAACACCCCTGTATTATTCTGTTCTTACACAGCTATGAAGAAATACCTGAGAATGGCTAATTCATAAAGGAAATAGGCTTAATTGACTCACAGTTCTGCATGGATGAGAAGGCCTTGGAAGCTTAAAATCATGGCAGAAAAGGAAGCAAACATATTCTTTTTCACGAGACGTCAGGAGAGAGAAGTGCCACGCAAAGGGGGAAAAGCTCCTAATGAAACCATCAGATCTCATGAGAACTCACTTGCTATTATAAGAACAGCATGAGGATAACCTCCCTCAGGATTAAATTACCGTTTACTAGGTCCCTCCCATGACATTTAGTGATTATGGGAACTACAATTCAAGATGAGATTTGGGTAGGGACACAACCAAACCATATCAACCCCTAAAAGATCATACTAGCTCTCCAGCAATGGATCCAAACCAAGAAGTCTCTGAATTGCCAGATAAAGAATTGAAAAAGTTGATTATTAAGCTCCTCAAGAAGATATCAAAGAAAGGTGAAAACCAATTTAAAGAAATTTTAAAAACATACAGGATATGGATTAAATATTCTCCAGAGAAATAGATATGAAACAGAAAACACAATCATGACCTCTAGAAATGAAAGACATATTTAGAGAAATAAAAAAATGCAGTGGAAAATTTCAACAGTAGACTAGAAAAAGTAGAAGAAAGAGCTTCAGAGCCTGAAGACAAGGCTTTCAAAATAACCCAATTAGACAGACACAAAGAAAAAACATTGAAAAATTGAACGAAGCCTCCAAGAAATTTGGGATTATGTTAAACAGCCAAACATAAGAATAACCGGTGTTCCTGAGGAAAAAGGGAAATCTAAAGTTTGGAAAACTTATTTGCTGGAATAATTGAAGAAAACTTCCCTGGCATTGCTAGAAATCTAGACATCAAATACAAGAAGCTTCAAGAATTCCAGGGAAACTCATTGCAAATAGATCAACACCTAGGCACATAGTCATCAGGTTATCTAAAGTCAAGATGAGGGAAAGCATCTTAAAATCTGTGAGACAATAGAACCAAGTAATCTATAAGGAAAACCTATCAGATTAACAGTGGATTTGTCAGCAGAAATTTTACTAGCCAGAAAGGATTGGGGTCCTATCTATAGCCTCCTTTAACAAAATAATTGTTAATCAAGAATTTTGTATCCAGCTAAACTAAGCTTCATAAATGAAGAGAAATAGTCTTTTTAAGACAAAAAGAAACATTCCAAGAATTTGTCACTACCAAGCCTGCACTAGAAGAAATGATCAAAAGAGTTCTAAATCTTGAAACAAAGTGTAAAATACACCAAAACAAAGCATTATTAAAGAATAAATCTCACAGGGCCTAAGAAACAATAACGCAATGAAAAACAACAACTAGCAGGATAAATAGAACAATATCTCACATCTCAATACTAACATTGAATATAAATGACCTAAATGCTCCACTTAAAAAGACAGAAAGTCGGAATGGCAGAATGGATAAAAATCCATCAACCAAGTATCTTGTGTCTCCAAGAAACTCACCTAACACATAAGGGCTCACAGAAATTTAAGGTAAAGGAGTGGAAAAAAATATTCCATGCAAATGGAAACAGAAAGTGAGCAGAGGTAGTTATTCTCATATCAGGGGGGGGAAAAAAAAAGGACTCTAAAGCAAAAACAGGAAAAAGAAAAAAAAGACAAAGGAGAACATTATATAATGATAAAAGGATTAGTCCAATGGGAAAATATTACAATCCTAAATATATATGCACCTAACACCAAAATTCATAAAACAATTACCACTAGACCTAAGAAATGAGATAGATTGCAACACAATAATAGTGGGGGATTTCAATATTTCATTGACAGCACTAGACAGGTCATCAAGGCAGGAAGTCAACAGAGAAACAATGGACTTAAACTATACCCTAGAACAAATGGACTTTATAGATATTTACAGAACATTCTACCCAACCATTGCAGAATATATTCATCAACACATGAAACATTCTCCAAAATAGACCATATGATAGACCATAAACCAAGTCTCAATAAATTTGAGAAAAATCAAAACTATATCAAATATTCTCTCAGACCACAGTGAAATAAAACTGGAAATTAACTCCAAAAGGATCCCTCAAAACTATACAAATACAGAAAATTTTAAATAATCTGCTTTTAAATGATCTATAGGTAAATAATGAAATCAAGATGAAAATTTAAAAATTATTTGAACCAAATGATAGCAGTGACACAACTTATCAAAGCTTCTGGGGTGCAGCAAAAATGGTGCTAAGAGGAAGATTCAAAACATTAAATGCCTGCATCAAAAAGTCTGAAAGAGTACAAATTTGCAATCTAAAGTCACGCCACAATGAACTAGAGAAACAAGAACAAACCAAACCCAAACTCAGCAGAAACAACAACAACAAAGACCATAGCAGAAATAAATGAAATGCAAACCAAAAAAATGAAAAAGGTAAATAACACAAAAAGTAGGTTCTTCAAAAAGACAAATAAAATTGATAGACCACTGGTAAAATTAAGAAGAGAGATGATGCAAATAAGCTCAATTAGAAATAAAACAGGAGATATTACAACTGTTACCAAAAATACAAAAGATCAGTCAAGGCTACTATCAACACTTTTACACACACAAACTAGAAAAGCAAGAGGAGAAGAATAAATTCCTGGAAAGAGAGAACCCTCCTTGATTAAATCAGGAAGAAACAGAAACTCCGAACACACCAAAAACAAGAAGTGAGATTGAAACATTATTTTTTTAAAATTGCCAACAAAAAAAGTCCAGGACAAGATGGGTTCACAGCTTAATTTGATCAGACATTTGAAGAAGAATTGGTACCAATCTTATTGAAACTATTTCAAAGGATAGAGAGAGAGAGAGAATCCTTCCTAAATCATTTTATGAAGTCAGTATCACCCTAATACCAGAAACCAGGAAATGACATAACAAAAAAAGAAAACTACAGACCAATATCCATGATGAACACTGATGCAAAAATCCTCAACAAAATACTAGCTAACCAAATCCAACAGCATATCAAAAAGATAATACATCCTGACCAAGTAAATTTCATACCAAGGATGGTTTAACATACACAAGTCAATAAATATGATATATCACATAAACAGAATTAAAAACAAAAATTATATAATCATCTCAATAGATGTGGAATAAGCATTTGACAAAATCCAGCATCCTTTATGATTAAAACACTTAGCAAAATTGGCATAGAAGTGACATACCTCAAATTAAAAAAGGCTATGTATGACAAACCCATAGCCAACATTATACTAAACAGGGAAAAGTTGAAAACATTCCCTCCTGAGAACTGGAACAAGAAAACGATGCCCAGTTTCACCACTTCTATTCAACATAGTACTGGAACTCCTAGCCAGAGTAATCAGACAAGAGAAAAAAATAGAGGACATCGAAATCAGTAAAGAGGAAGTCAAACTGTTGCTGGTCACATGATATAATCTTATATTGAGAAAACCCTAAAGATTCACTCAAAAAGCTCCTAGATCTGATAAATGAGTTTAATTTTATTGATACAAAATCAATGTACACAAATCAGCAGCACTGCTATACACCACCACCAACCAACCTGAGAATCAAATCAAGAACTCAATCCCTTTTAAAATAGTTGCAAAAAATGAAATAAAATACTTAAGAATATACCTAATCAAGGAGGTGAAAGATGTCTACAAGGAAAACTACAGACCATTGCTGAAAAGAAATCACTGAAGACACAAGAAAATAGAAACACATCTCATGCTCATATGGATGGGTAGAATCAATATTGTGAATATGATCATACTGCCAAAAGCAATCAACAGATTCAATGCAATTCCCATCAAAATGCCATCCTCATTTTTACAGAACTAGCAAAAACAATCCTAAAATTCATATGGGACCAAAAAAAAAAGCTGACATAGCCAAAGACTATGCAGAAAGAATAAACCTGAAGACATCACATTGCCCAAATTCAAACTATACTACAAGGGTATAGTTACTAAAATGGCATGGTAGTGGTATAAAAATATGTATGTAGCTGAGCACAGTGGCTCACACCTGTAATCCCAGCACTTTGGGAGGCTGAGGCAGGCAGATCACGAGGTCAGGAGTTTGAGACCATCCTGGTCAACATGGTGAACACTGTCCCTACTAAAAATACAAAAATTAGCCGGGTATGGTAGCATGTGCCTGTAGTCCCAGCTACTTGGGAGGCTGAGGTAACAGAATTGCTTAAACCTGGGAGGTGGAGGTTGCAGTGAG
>CAUYQU010075982.1:0-14183 GCA_963574635.1 Cheracebus regulus | reverse complement strand
AATTAGTTCAACCATGTGGAAGACAGTGTGGCGATTCCTCAAGGACCTAGAAATAAAAATTCCATTTGACCCAGCAATCCCATTACTGGGTATATATCCAAAGGATTATAAATCATTCTATTATAAAGACACATGCACACGAATGTTCATTGTGGCACTGTTTATAATAGCAAAGGCCTGGAACCAACCCAAACGCCCATCTATGATAGACTGGACAGGGAAAATGTGGCACATATATACCACGGAATACTATGCAGCCATAAAAAACTATGAGTTCGTGTCCTTTGTAGGGACATGTATGAACCAAGAAAACATCATTCTCAGCAAACTGACACAAGAACAGAAAATCAAACACCGCATGTTCTCACTCATAGGCGGGTATTGAACAATAAGAACATGTGGACACAGGGAGGGGAGCATCACACACTGGGGTCTATTGGGGGGGTGCAGGGGAAGGGCAGCAGGGGGTAGGGAGTTGGGGAGGGATAACATGGGGAGAAATGCCAGATATAGGTGATGGGGGGATGGAGGCAGCAAACCACATTGCCATGTATGTACCTATGCAACAATCCTGCATGATCTGCACATGTACTCCAGAACCTAAAGTACAATAAATAAATAAATAAAAAGAAAAAAATTACCAGAAGGCTGTGTTGTGCTAGTCAGCGTCCCGCTCCGCCCTGAGGAAACGGAATGCAGGACAGGGCAGATCCTTTAGAAACAGGACATTTTGGATCCACACTACCAGAGGGAGAAAGCTTCAGTAGGGGTAGACAGAAAAGGGTGGTCCTCCAGGAGGAGGAGTCAGGCGGGAGCTGGGAAGGCAGCAAAGTCGAGCTTGGCCATGACTACTGTTTCCCCAGAGCATGGCCGGGACCCACATGACTGGATTCAATGGCAAAGTTCTAAAAATATGCTCAACAAAAACAGTGCACTGACACTCCTCTTAGAAGAAATGATTGCAGGCCACAAGGAGGTGAGTATTTCAGCCTTCATTTTAATGCTTAGAGGAGTTCTGCCTTTACATAGTTAATTCTTCTGTTTGAGTGTTGAACTTTCAACGTCCTCTTTGTTGAATCCTGATGGAAAAGGAGTCAGAGGCCAATGAACGTAGGAATCCAAGGCTCAGTCTTATAAGAACTGTGCATCGCATTATCACTTGCTCTTCTGCACATTATCAGACTAGGTAAAGAGAGTAATGCTACACCTATCTACAGTTAAACTCTATAGCAAATGACTATGTGGGAATCAGGAAAGCAGAAAAGGGGCCTCATGATGGGGCAGAATTCACAGGTATTAGAAAAACAGCGCCTGAGTTAGAGAGAGAGGGACAGACAGATAGCTAGACGGCCAGAGCTGCAGCATCGTGCAGCCATTCCAGTTAACTTGCAAAGCAGACACTCCCCATTTTGTAGAGTATATGGGAGGGAGGCAAGGTCTTCTAAAGAGATTAATTAACGAAGCTTGTGTTTTTCAGGACTGTGTTTTGAACAAGTGCATGGGACTGTGATTAGTGAGAATAACCTCAAAGGAACAGGAAGGACTCGACACAGAAAACAACAGCCAGTGGCACACAGACCACCGAGACATGGGCTGTGCCCTAAGCTGCAACACTGAAATGCAATCAGCTGATCCGTTATTAGAAGGAATACAAAACATCCCTGTCTAAATGAGCTATAATGTTGTCTCACTGAGTTCAAGCTTTCTCAGCAAATTCCAAATTGGTAAATCTTTAGAGTTCTGGCTTCTGTGTGTGCTACATGCAACCTTTGCATAAAATATAATTTACTCCATTCAAGAGAAGCCCCGTGGTCTATTATAAAGGCTAAACCTAAATTCTACAGTTGCAGCAAATACAGAGTTCTGGTTCCTAACTCACAGAAATTTAGAAATAAGAGAGAAGCTCTACACTAACCCAAATGCCCACTACAGCAAGATAGGACAAATTATAGCCATAAATGTGTTGGAAGTAGAAATGTTTCTTTTTAAAGTTTCCTTTCTTGTTAAAGAATAAGTGTACTAATAACTTTGTTAAGCCCTATCCTATGTAGCTGTTAGACATGCCATGCTTACAGGCACATAATACATTCTATGTCCTTGTACTTTAACTAAGATATCTGTGCTGGATGTGCTCACAGGCATGTCCCAGCTCTCCACTGCTTTTACCTATTTAGAAAAGTTTTAAGTTGTTAGCCAATTGGGTTTTAGTTTAGATTGTGAGGTCTGGCTCCAGCCAATGGAGATCAGACACAGCAGTGAGAACAACCCCAAATGCATAAGGAATAAATTTCCGTGTATTCCCTTTGTTCTTTGTACTCTCGTGGCATGATGGCTACCGAGAGTACCCTTCCTGCACTCCAGGAAGTAAAAACTGTGTTGCTGAAAGATCGTTTATCTCAGTGTTAATTTTTCTTTGCAGCACTGAGCATCTATTTCCAACATCTATTTCCAACAAATGAAAACAAAAAAAGACAAACTCTA
Organism: Cheracebus regulus; assembly: GCA_963574635.1. Lineage (NCBI taxonomy): Eukaryota > Metazoa > Chordata > Mammalia > Primates > Pitheciidae > Cheracebus > Cheracebus regulus. The sequence continues at coordinate 11,702 of CAUYQU010075982.1, read as the reverse complement.
GTGTGCCAACCCAAGAACAAGAGAGCGTGGGCACTTAAAACCTTGTCACAGACCTCTGTGACAGATGACTGATGGCCTAGGGCTACAAAGGAAGTGCAATTGGAACTGATACCTTTGATTTTTAAAAATTGAAAAATGAGCAAAGAGATTCTGGAATATTTTTGGCCAAAGAGTCAAAGAAAAATAATTTGTGATTTCTAGAAACATGGCTATCCAGAGCAAGTTGTCAAGGAATGTGGATAATTGAGATGTGTCCTGGGCTGAAGACTGTCCCCTCCCACAAATTCATATCCACCTGGAGCCTATAAATATGACCTTATTTGGAAATACGGTCACTGCAGATGTATTCCAGTTATGATGAAGTCATACTGGATTAGAGCGGGCCCTAGTCTAACGACTGATGTCCCCATAAGAAGAGGGAAATTTGGAAGCAGACACATAGAGGGAAAACAGCTGAGATTGTAGTCAGGCTGCCAAAAGCCAAGGGACATCAAGAATGGCCGACAACTATCAGAAGCTAGGAAGAGGCCAGGAAGGACTGCCCACAAGAACCTTCAGAGAGAGCTTAACCTGTGGACACCTTGCCTTCCGACTTCTGGCTGCCAGAACTGTAAGAGGATAAATTTATGTGTTGGAAGTCACCCAGTTTGTGGTACTTAGTTTTGGCATCTCCTAGAAGACTAAGGCAACAAGTTGCTATTCTGCCTCATTCATTCAATTAATTCTGACAGTTGCTTTTGAAAAAAGTCGATTTTGGCCAGGCACAGTGGCTCACGCCTGTAATCCCAGCACTTTGGGAGGCTGAGGTGGGAGGATCACAAGTTCAGGAGATTAAGACCATCCTGGCTAACACGGTGAAACCCCATCTCTACCCAAAATAAAAAAATTAGCCAGGCATTTTGGCATGAACCCGTGATCCCAGCTACTCAGGAGGCCTCGGCAGGAGAATCTCTTGAACCCGGAAGACAGAGGTTGCAGTGAACTGAGGTTATGCCACTGCACTCCAGCCTGGCAACAGAGCGAGACTCCATCTCAAAAAAGAAAAGAGAAGAAAAAAAGGAGATTTTGTTTATTAAGTGGTTACCATTCTAAGCACTTTTCATGGGTAAGTTAACCTAATCCTTACAATAACCCTCTGAGCTGGATATTACTATTATCAGGTGAGAACATTTTCATCTATTTTTGAAACTCTGTTGTTACAGATGAGAACACAAGGCAGAAGGAAATTGAGGAACTTGCTTGATTCCGCTCAGCTAGTGTGTTTTGGAAAAAGAAATGGACTCAGGCAGGCTGACTGCAGATCACGCTCCACTGCCCATGTGACACACTTTGCAACCTAAGTCATCTAGATTTGTTGTTTTCAGAGAACAAATGATCCAGATAATTCCCTTAGCATCCTTGTAGATAATTCAGGTCAAAGGTTAGTACAACAAAATATAGTAGATTTGATGGCTCACTGGTGATTCTTTCCCCACTGTCTTCTATTCTAGCAATATGGTGCTTGTCATTCATTCCCATGCATGCATGCCAGGCCCTCTCATCCACTGGTGCCTTTAAAATAGTTATACCTGTTTCCTGGAATGTTATTCCTGGCTTCTGCATTTTAAAACTGATCTTATCTTTCAAGTCACAGCTCACATACAATGATATGATTAAAGGCATATGCATCCAAAAACAGAGCTTCAAATACATAAAGCAAAAAATAACAGAGCTTAAAGGAAACTTGAGCAAAGCCACAATTATAGTTGGAGATGTCAATATGCCTCTCTTAGTAATAGAACCAGCAGACAGGAAATCAACAAGGATTTAAGAAGAACTGAACACTACCATCAACCAACCAGATCTGGTTGACACTTATGGAACATTCCACCCAATAACAAAATACACATTCTCTTTAACTGCATGGGAAATATTTACCAAGATAGACTATATTCTGAGTCATCAAACAAACGTTTGCAATTTTAAAGAATTTATGGGTTGATTGTATAGATCGAAGGGAATAAAGAAAAATAAAAAGGAATAAAGAAAAATAAGAAAAAATAAAATAATTTGTGGCTGGGTGCAGTGACTTACACCTGTAAACTTAGTGCTTTGGGAGGTCAACGTGAGAGGATCACTTCAGACCAGGGGTTTGAGATCAACCTGGGCAACAAAGTGAGACCTCATCTCCATAAAATTTTAAATAATTAGTTGGGAGTGGTGGTGTGTGCCTATAGTCCCAGCTACTTAGGAGGCGGAAGTGGGAAGATTGCTTGAGCCCAGTGAGTTTGAAGTCACAGTGAGCGATAATCACACCACTGCATTCCAGCCTGGGTGACAGAGACTCTGACTCTAAAAAACTAAGTAAATAAAAATAATTTAAAGAAAATTACGGCTGGATGCAGTGGCTCACACCTATAATCCCAGCACTTTGGGAGGCTGAGGCAGGTGAATCATCTGAGGTCAGAAGTTCGAGACCAGCTTGACCAATATGACGAAACCCTGTCTCTACTAAAAAATACAAAAATGAGCAGACATGTTGAGGGGTGCCTGTAACCCCAGCTACTTGGGAGGCTGAGGCAGGAGAATCACTTGAACCCGGGAGGCGGAGGTTGCAGTGAGCCGAGATGGTACTATTGTACTCCAGCCTGGGCAACAGAGCAAGACTCCATCTCTAAATAAATAAATAAAAAGATAAAAGAATTGAAGTCATACAAAATATGTTCTTGGACCACAATGGGATTAAACTAGAAATCAGCAACAGAAAGATACCAGGAAAATCCTCATACTGTTGGAAATAAAATAATTCACTTAATCCTTAAAATACCCATGTGAGGTGGATACTATTGTTATCCTCATGTTAGAGATGAGAAAGTGAGGCAGAGAGAAACTGCGGAACTTGCCCAGGTTCCCTCGGCTAGTGAGAGCTGGAGTCAGAAATTGGACTCAGGCAGGCTGGCTTCCGATCACACTCTGCTGTCCCTCTGACTCATCTTGGAGACTAATTTATCCAAACCAGTGCTTCCACAGATCAAATGATCCAGATAATTCACTTGGCTTCATTCAGGATAATTCAGGACACTTTTACTAGTTATGCAATTCCAGGCTGACAGATCTTTCTTCCCCCATAAGCACTTTAAAGACGGTTTTCCATTGTCTTCTGCCTTGGTTGTTCTCCTATAGGCAATGTGTCTTTTTTCTTTGGCTGCTTTATCTCTGGTTTTAGCAGTTGGCAGATGTTTTGCCTAATGGTACTTTTTTTTTTTTTTTTTTTTTTTTTTGAGCTGGAGTCTCACTGTGTAGCCCAGGCTGGAGTGCAGTGGCATGATCCCGGCTCACTGCAACCTCTACCTCCCGGGTCCCAGTTCAAGCAATTCTACCTCAGCCTCCCAACTAGCTGAAATTATCATGCCCAGCCAATTTTCATATTTTTAGTAGAGACAGGGTTTCACCATGTTGGCCAGTCTGGTCTTCAACTCCTGACCTCGTGATCTGCCCTCCTCAGCCTTCCAAAGTGCTGGGATTACAGGCGTGAGTCACTGCGCCCGGCCGGTAATTTTCTTTAAATTTATCCTGTTTGGGATTTGCTTAGCTTCTTGGGTCTACAAGTTGAATTACTTTTTTCTCAAATTTGGAAATTCTGCCATCATTTTCCTCAAATAAATATTCTGCTACATTCTCTCTCTTTGTTTCTTCTAAGATTCTAATTACATATCAGATATTGTCCCACAATTATTGAGGCTCTGTTCGTTAAAAAATATATATTTTTACTCTATTTGCTTTACCTTGAATGATTTCTTTTTCATCTGTCTTCAAATTCATTCGTCCTTTCTCCTGCAGTTAAGCCTATATAATTCTTTAAATCATTTCAGGTATGTATTATTTCATTCTAAAAGATCCATTTGGTTCTTTCTAAAAATCTGTTGGCAGTATTAGACTATAACTTCTACAAGGGGAGAGCATTCTGTCCATTTTGTTCATTGCATTATCCCTGTTCCCTAGAACTGGCATAGTGTCTGTTCATGGACACACATGTGACTCCATTTCCCTGGCTGTGACTGATGGGAAATGTAGTAATGATTTGTTAACAAATGAGAGCAGCCCAGCTCTTTTTCTGTTCACTTCAATGCCTGATGATCTCAAAGTCCACCAGTCCTTCTCCTGAAAATCTGAATTTCAGATGATGCTGCCGGCCTTAGCTTGGGTTCCAAAGAAGCAGGTCTTGAGAACCCCAACACCACGATTCAAGTGCAAGCAGATTATGTTGGAAAAGATCCCAGAAAATACCTATAGGTAAGCCGGGAACCGAGACAGGGTAAGAAGGGCAGCTGATAAAGGATGTATTGTCAAAAATGTCATTTAAGTGGCCAGCTGGAGCCTAATCCCAGTGGAGGCTTCTGAGAGTCAGCGCAGGGTTTTCCCTCACAAGAGGCAAGGGAACTGTGGCTTGTATACACCATTCCCATCAGTCTTTGGTTGAGGAATGCTGTGGTTGAGGTGGGAGAGTTCATTCTCCCATGTTTTTGAAACCGACCCAGTAGTCCCATGGATAGTTTTTAAGATAAACATAGAAATTGACCCTTCTGGTCTTAAAGCTTGAAACTTACATTTGTCTTCTCTGAGTTCCTTCCTCAGGAAATGACCTTCAGGCCACTCAAAAAAAAAAAAAAAGGTATCAAAGAACTGCAACTCACCAGATACCCTCACCCAGACAATGAGATGCCAGGCTGCTCCCTCCTCATGATGGCTTTCTTGCCCCTCCCCAGTTCCTGTTTTCTCACCATAGCTACATTCCTTCCCTGCTATATAAGCCTCTAATTTTAGTCAATTATAGTCGATCAGGGAGATGGATTTGAGACTGAGCTCCCATCTCCTCAGCTGTAGCATCCAATTAATGCTTTTTTCTTTAGCAATACTGCTGTCTCAGTGATTGGCTTTCTGCGTGGCAAACAGCAGGACTTAGACTGAGCCCTGCCCTGCCCAGTGTTTCTGTAACACTTTTAGTCTGCATGTTAGCATCGCTGGAGAGAGGAGGAGCCAGAGAATGACCTCAGGCAGCCAGAAGTCTTGCCAGGCGCACTGCCGTGGTAAGGCATACGTTGATGTGGGTAGGGCATTTTCATCAGGTGCTACACTGATTTGCCCTGAGAACAAGTATCCAGTAAGATAAATACTTATACAGTGCTAGGCCCACATAAATATGAGCCTAGAATAGTAGCTAAATCACAGATTTGGGAGTCAACCCAACTTGGGTTCGTTATGGTATCTTCTCGCAACTTGCCTTGTGACCCTAACAAAATTACTTAACTTCTCTGAGCTTTCGTTCCCTCACTTAGAAAAAGGTGTAATGGACCAGGTGTGGTGGCCCATGCCTGTCATCCCAGCACTTTGAGAGGCCGAGGCGGGCGGATCACGAGGTCAGGAGTTCAAGATCAGACTGGCCAACGTGGTGAAACCCTATCTCCACTGAAAACTACAAAAATTAGCTGGGCATGGTGGCTCGTGCCTGTAATCCCAGCTACTTGGGAGGCTGAGGTAGGAGAATTGCTTCAACTGGGACCGGGGAGGCGGAGGTTGCAGTGAGCCAAGTTCAAGCTACTGCACTCCAGCCTGGGCTACAGAGCAAGTCTCCACCTCAAAAACAAAAAAAGAAAAAGAAAAAGGTGTAATGCAAAAGAATAATGCAAAGTCAACAACAGAGTGCTTGGCACCCAGTCAACACTAGAAAGGAAGACAGGTGCGTGGCTTCCTGGCGCCCCTTCTCCTGGCTGTAAGCCAAAGCAATAAATGATGGAATTTCAGGCATCAGTGAGCCAGGAGGAATTCGTATGAAGGGCATGAGGAAAAGAGAAGACAATTTTCTGGCATTCCTGAATTATAATGTGGAGGGAACGCCTCTTTGCCCTGCTTTCTGGTTTCCAGCTTGAGTACCCAGGAGAGTGGGGTACTACTTACAAAAAGGGTGACTAAGCAATTCACATATTGGGATATTTAGTCCATTAGCGGTCAAAACTCTGAGTATTGCTCTAGATTATAGCTCATATTAGCTCAAATTAAGCATTCTTTGCAAATATATTTAGACTTTAATATACATCACTAGATTTGAGTTAGAAACTTGAGTTTAAACTCCAGCTCTGCCATTTATTAGCTATTAATGAACAAATTATTTAACTCTTACAGACCTCAGTTTCCTGGTCCACAAGATGAAATTACACCTGCTCTGTCTGTCTCATAAACGGATTAAGTGAAAATGATGTAAACTGTGAAGTGCTACTATAAAAACATGACAGTGTTACTTATTACTGTATCATAAAGACTTGAGCACTGTTGTTACCAATCACATTGCAAAGAATTTCAGGGGGCTTCCAGTCTGGGTAAAAACGTTACCAGTTTTTCCAAATACAGCAATAGGACGACAACATTTAAACAACCCTCAGACAAGATTTTTCTTTTTTTTTTTTTGAGATAGTCTTGCTCTTGTTGCCCAGGCTGAAGTGAGTGGTGCAATCTCAGCTCACTGCAACCTCTGCCTCCCGGGTTCAAGTGATTCTCCTGTCTGGGCCTCCGGAGTAGCTGGGATTACAGACACCGCCACCACACCCGGCTAATTTTTTTTTTTTTTTTTTTTTTCAGTAGAGACAGGGTTTCACCATGTTGACCAGGCTGGTCTTGAACTGCTGACTTCAGGTGATCCACCTGCCTTGGCTTCCCAAAGTGTTGGGATTACAGGTGTGAGCCACTGCACCCGGCAAGACAGGGTTTTTAGTAAAATTAAGTGACAAAGTTTCCCCAGGAACTCCGGAATACCTGCAAGGAGGACCAAACCGCCGCTATCAACAAAACCTGCTGGCCACCCTTGCAGCCTTAACACCTGTGTGAAGAACCTAAGGGAAGAAAGGAAGGGAAATTCTGATGGGGCTAAAAGCCGATGAAATCAGCTCTTTGAGACAAACAAACACAACGCCACCTACCTTGACTTGTAGGTTTGCTGGGGTTTGTGGTCTAAACACTCCCAATGTAACCCACGTCACTGGCTGCAGATCTGAAGCAAGCGGCACGAGATCAAGTCTTTCTATTTTTATTTTTGAGATGGAGTCTTGCTCCGTCTCCAGGCTGGAGAGCAGTGGTGCAATCTCGGCTCACTGCAACCTTCGCCTCCGGGTTCAAGCGATTCTCCCGCCTCAGCCTCCTGAGTAGCTGAGACTACAGGCGCCTGCCACCACACCCAGCTAATATTTTTCTATTTTTAGTAGAGACAGGGTTTCACCGTGTTGGCCAGGCTGGTCTCAGTCTCCTGACCTGGTGATCCACCCGCCTCAGCCTCTCAGAGTGCTGGGATTACAGGCGTGAGTTACCGCACCTGGTCCTGATCAAGTCTTGAGCCAATGTAAGCCGAGAATTTAGAATCAGCCTAGAGCCTCATAACACAGCCCTGGCCAAATGCAACTCACCCTGCATGAGCCGGCTCTACTCAGAGGAAGCTGAGGTGACCTAGGTCCCGGAGGACCTCAGACCTACTCAACAAAACCCTCTGCTAGGAGGAAAAGAACCTACCCTGAATTAAAAAAAAAAAAAAAAAGACTTCTGGTAGTAGAATCTAAATTGAGCAGAGCAGATCAGGGCACTGGGCATAGAGAGCGACGATACAAAAGAGAAAGATCTCATAGCTGTGGCGGGGAAGACAGAGAATGGCCACTTTTGGGAAAACTTTGAAGTAACGATAGAGAAGGGAGCTTTCAAGCCAGAAAGCTACCTGGGCCTATCTCCTACTCTCTGTGTGACAATACTGTCCTCAAATTGCAGGAAAAACCTGTCTCATATAAGTGTAAACCTTATGGCTAGGCGAGGTGGCTCACGCCTGTAATCCTAGCACTTTGAGAGGCTGAGGCAGGCGGATCACCTGAGGTCAGGAGTTCGAGACCAGCCTGGCCAACATGGCAAAATCCGGTCTCTACTAAAAAAAAAAAAAAAAAAAAAAAAAAAATTAGCCAGGTGTGGTGGCGCATGCCTTTAATGCCACCTTCTACGGAGGCTGGGGCGAGAGAATTGCTTGAACCCAGACCCAGAAAACTGAGGTTGCAGTGAGCCGAGATCATGCCACTGCACTCCAGCCTGGGTGATGGAGCAAGAGTCTGTCTCAAAAAAAAAAAAAAAAATTAAAAAAGAAAGGTAATAAAACCCAAAGATATTTTAAGAAAAAAAATGAATATATATAATGAGTGTGCTAACAGATAAGAAGGCACAGGAAAGGCAAGAAAAATATGTCCACAAAGCAAATGAAAATCTGTCCTAATGTAAAATAAACCCAAAGTAATAATAAAAACTACAGAAACATATCATAAATACATTAAAAATTAGCTGAAAAATAGAAATGTGTCCAAGGAGTTAAAAAAATAGAAAATAATATTTTATAAGTTAAGACTAAGCTAGAAGTTACATATGAGCAAACAGACATTACAGAAAACATAGCAAGGCCACTGAGATTAGAAAGGAGGAGACAAAAGTCAAACAGGACATTTTTTGGTTGTTTCTTGTTTGTTTGTTTCTGAGACAAGCCTCCATCTGTCACCCAGGCTGGAGTGCAGTAGCAGGATCACGGCTCACTGCAGCCGCAACCTCCCAGCCTCAAGCAATCCTCCTGACTCACACTTCCGAGTAGCTGGGACTGCAGGTGCTGGCCGCCACACCCAGCTAATCGTTTTATTTTTTATGGACATGGGAGTCTCACCGTGTTGCCCAGGCTGAGCTTGACTCCTACGCTCAGGAGATCCACTCACCTCAGGCTCCCAAAGTGCTGGGATTACAGGCATGAGCCACCACACCCAGTCCAAACATAAAATTTTTAAAAATATTTTTTAAAAGATAGATATAGGAGACCAGCAAAGGAAATCTATGACAATATGACATAGGAGTTCCTTAAAAAGGAAATCAAATAGATCAGAATAAATAATAATTTAAGTAATCTTTTTTTTTTCCTGGGTACCAAATTTCTTTATTTGAAGGAATGGTACAAAGAACTTAAGTGGATGTTTTGGTACAACTTATAGAAAAGGTAAAGGAAACCCCAATATGCATGCACTGCCTTAGTGACCAGGGAAGTTACCCCGTGGCTGTGGGGAAATTAGCCTAAGGCTTAGCTTTCATTATCACCGTCTCCCAGGGTGTGCTTGTCAAAGAGATATTTTGCCAAGCCAGATTGGGGTGCTCCCATCTTGCGCAAGTTGGTCATGTGGTCACCCAATTCTTTGATGGATTACACCTGCTCATTCAGGTAATGTGTCTCAATGAAGTCACACAACTAGAAAACAATGGGGAAGACAGTTAGTAGTCAGCTTTCCCAATCCCTAAAGCAAATGATTTCCTCCATTTATTTCCTGGGTTTCCAATACTCACATGGGGGTCATTTTTGTCAGTGGCCAGTTTGTGCAGTTCCAGTAGTGACTGATTCACATTTTTTTCCAAATGTAATGCACACTCCATCGCATTCAGCCCGCTCTCCCAGTCATCATGGTCTGGTTTCTAAATGAGGAGGACAGGTGAATGCATCTCTACCAACTAACCTACAAATCAGCAAGCCTATCTTACCTAACCACCATGCTTTGGCAAAGGGGACGTTACTATTGGCCTAATTTAGTTTAGATGGTTAAGCCTAAAAAAACACAAAAGGCAAAAGTCCAGTGTATCATCACTTTATAAGGGCAATTGCTAGTTTAAGTGATTTCGGACATCCCAACACCACTAAGATTACCAAGTATGACAGCCGTAGTTCTTTTGTTCACCTTAATGTCCTGAAGGAAGATGCGGCCACCTCGTTGGTTCTGCAGCTTCATCAGTTTCTCCGCATGTTCCCTCTCCTCATGAGATTGGTGAAGAAAGTACTTGGCAAAGTTCTTCAAAGCCACATCATCGCGGTCAAAGTAGTAAGACTGAAAGGGGAACACTGAATGTGTTATGTTAGGGATTCCCAGACAGGTAGCTGTGACAATCTATGGGGAGGCGAGATGGTCTCGTGAGCCTAGGCTTCCTTTCTCAAAGCACAGCATGAAGGAATCAGTGCCTAAGGAGACTGGGGGCAGATGAACTACTGGATTGAACCCAATAGTAGTGTTTCTATTCTAAGACAGAAAACGGAAACTTGACCCTTGAAAGTTTACTTCAAGGAAACTTTAGAATATTAACAGGCATTGCCTCAAACACAGAGTGTCTTAAGGATCTGTATTAGTGCAGAGAAAACTACTTACAGCCCGCACCAAATCTCATTCTTTGATGAGAGGCTGGCTGCTGGAGTACTGATCCTGCACTTAGTCCTTTTCTCCTCCCCGCGCCTGGATTAACCACGTTAAAGCATGGTTAAAACAAAGAGCTCAGGAGCTTGCCAGCTATACCGCGGATTTATTTAAAACTCCCCATGCAAGGTGACAAATGTGGACAGTATATTGATGTAAATATACTTTTATAACAATTATATCACAAAAATTTGATTTTTGGTTTTAGGCATTTGATGTAGTCAAGTGTTTCTGAAAGGCAGTGACAGTCACAGAAACATAGGCTTGTTTTCAAATCCATTTGGGACAGTGTGGACAATCATAAGGCAATTCTAAGGAAGACTCTCAGGACACCGCCTAAGACCAGGATTTGGGAAAAATGATTCCATTAATCACTGAAAAATTTCTTGCCCAGTAACTGTCGGTTGACTTTACCCAAGAACTAGGGGTTCAATTAGGTCACAACGCCACACCTCTCACAGTAGGATACATAAAAGATAAGGTGTCTAGGCGCAAGATCAGGTGACACTTAGGTGACTGCAGAAAGAGTGATTTCTAGAGATATGCTTCAATGCAATTGGGACTTAGAGATAAGCAGAGCCGAGAGGTGGATACGGCTGCTCAAGAGGGATCTGCCCACAAGATAAACCACTACGCGCCAGCCCCCAAGGAGGCTATTCGACACCGTTACCCAGCAGGCCCGCCATACCTAGGCGGATGGGAGGTGGATATCTAAGCAAAAAACGTTGGGACTCACGGCCAAATGCCAGAGGCAGAAGAAAAAATGGGAGTGCAGAACTCCACCTTCCTAACCGCTGGTTTCCTGCACAAGCCACTGCCAAGTCTTACAACCCAGGATTTCTGGACGCCAAGCTCTCTTTTAAAAAAAAAAAAAGGGTGTGCAAAGATGGCCCTGGCCTAGGAGGGAGCGTTCCCAGGGACAATCAAGAACCAGCTGCCCCCGACTTTCTGCGCCAGAGAAGTCCTTGGAGACCTCGAGCAGCCTCCATTTTCCAGAAGGGCGCAGGGAGGCGGGGAAGCCCGCGAGTGGCCACACCCCGACCCGCCCCAGCGCGCACCCCGGGAACCGCGCCCGGCCCCCGCCCAGACCCCGGCCCGGGCCCGCCCGCGCTTACCATGGACAGGTAAACATAGGAGGCGTAGAGCTCCAGGTTGATCTGGCGGTTGATGGCGGCCTCTGAGTCCTGGTGGTAGTTCTGGCGCACCTGCGAAGGAGACGCGGTCGTCATGGCGACGGCTAAGGAGAGGCGGTGGCGGCGGCGGTGGCTGCGCGGCGCTGGAGAGGCGGCGGGGGCCTTGGGGCGGTCCGAGGGCGCGGTGTGGAGGTGACGGAGGGCTGGCTGTGGGCGGCCGGCCGGGGTGGGGGACGAGCGCCGGGTTCCGTCCAAGCACTGTTGAAGCAGGAAACCGCGGCGACTCTCGGCGAAGAACGGCTCG
>CAUYQU010075978.1:0-14044 GCA_963574635.1 Cheracebus regulus | reverse complement strand
TAATACCCATTTTTAGACTGTATTCTAGCCTGGACAATAAAACAAGAATCCCATTCTCTCTCCCTCTTTCTCTTCCTCTTTCTTTCTCTCTTTCATTCTTTTTTTTTCTTTCTTTTGCTGTTTCTTTCTTTCTCCTTTTCTCTCTTTTTCTAAAAAAAAAAAAAAAAGCTTTATTGTGCCCCAACAGAGATTTGTTTTGTTAAAATTTAGTGGTTCTTACACAAGATTTGGAAGCCAAAAATCAATATTTTATAATATCTCATAAATCATTTTTAGTTTTGAAGGTAGATATACGTTTTCATTTTATCATAGGTTTTAAATGATGCTTCATATATCCTTAGTGTCTATTTTACTATAACTTTGAATATATTGCTCTTTCAACACATTCAAAATATGATAAGTATGGTGCCAATGGATATCTACTTTATATTATTTTGGAAACGATGGGAAGACAATTTTGGGGAACTGAATACAGGCAGGAGTGAAACAAACAATTGAGATGGTCAATGCCAGAGACTCCTGGCCTCAACTTTGATTCAACCCTGCCCTCTATAGTTGCCAGAATTGTGACAACACTGGCTTGGACTACATTCTAAGAAGATAAGCGGTATAGAAGTGATTATTCCTAGGCCAAGTTGCATGTGTTCCCTAATGCAGTTGACTTGGAGCTTCTATCTGATCGCATCATATTAGCAGATTTTAATAAGTAAATTATGACAGTGTGACTCTCAGAGAAGTTTAGATGACTCCATGGGTACAAACAAACTCCTCCATACTCCAAGAAATGTCTAGATTGAGTTTCTCAAAGGACTTGGTGAATCTGATATTAGTCACATATTATTATAAGCAGTAGGATACCTTCATGGGAAATTGAATACAAAGGGAGATTGCCCCTACAATGAAAAGAATGTTTCTGAGTCTCCTGCTTTAGCCATTTTCATGCAGCTATGTTTGAGTGTCTTTTACTTGCATTAGAGACTTGTGTCTTTTATCAGTGTTTCTGGGTACCATCAACATTGCTTCAATCACACACCATCTGTAACAGCTATTACCTTCTTTAATATTGAATCCCCATCATTACATGTAAACAAAAGGTCCTCTTTAACTTAGATTTATTTAAATACACATCAAGTATCACTTAAGATATGCTCTCGGCCAGATGCGGTGGCTCATACCTACAATCCCAGTCCTTTGGGAGGCCGACGCAGGTGGATCACTTGAGGTCAGGAATTTTGAGACCATCCTGGCTAACATGGTGAAACCCAGTCTACTGAAAAAAAAAATTAGCTGGGGTTGTTGTGTGTGCTGCTAATCTCAGCTACTGGGGAGGCTGAGGCAGGAGAATCGCTTGAACCAGCGAGTCAGAGGTTGTAGGGAACCAAGATCGCACTACTGCACTCAGCCTGGTGACAGAGCAAGACTCCATCTCAAAGTAATAATAATAATAACAGTAACAATGCTCTCAGTACAGTCCTGAATATCTGTAGTTAAGGAAAATATTATATTCTCATTCTCCTTTGGCAGAACATTAGATGTTTGGACCGATCTAAAGATATAGTAAAATTTTATAATGAAATGTATACAATCTGAGAAAAGTATATGCTTAGTACCTACACTTATTACTTACTTGCTTGAAGGCCATTGAGATTTGAGGCTAAAGACAAGAATATTGGATTTATAAATTCCCTAAGCAATTATCAGTCTGTTCAAAATACCCTACAGCAGAAGACAATGTATATATTCATTTTACTCATTTCCAGTTTTTGATCACTTAGTGAAAGCAGCTATCTTTGAGAAATGACTAGGTCAATCTGAAAGTGGCAAGAAAGGGAACTAGGTAACAGGTATGTCTGACTTCCATCCCATGTGCTCTTCTAACAAAGTAACTAACATTCTGTGATCTTGAATCTTGATGGGACTTATGGTGGCTCCAACCAATAGAGTATGGGAAAAGTGATTCTATTTGACTTCCAAGATGAGTTCATAAAAAGACACATCTTCCTCCCACTTCCCCTCTCTTTATCTGTCTCTCTCTCTCTCTCTCTTTCTCTCTCAGGATGCTTGCTTTGGGGACCATTCTTCCATATTGTAAGGAAGCTTCAGCCATGTGGGGAGGCCATACTTGGGTGTTCAAACCAGCAGCCTTAGCTAAGGTTTCAGCCAAGAGCCAGCATCTACCACCAGGCACGTTATGGAATGACCCTTCAGAAAATTCCATCCCCCTAGCCATCAAGTCACTTCAGCTGATGCCAATTGGAGCACAGATAAGTCAGCCTCACCAATCCTAGACTTAATTGTAGATTCATGAATAAAATAAATGCTCATTGTTTTAAGACAGTACGTTCAGGGGTAATTATTTTTACAGAGCCATAGTAACTAAAATAACTCCAAGTTTATATATCCAACTGCTTGATTGCCAAGTGCGATTCTAAAATGATAAAAGTCAAATTCCTTATTATTCTCTCATATCCTGTTCCTAAGCAGTCTTTTTGTATCTCAGTAAATGAGCCACATTATTTTTACAGTTTCTTAAACTATAAACCATATATTCGTCTTTGATTTGTCTCTCTCTTACACCTGATACACATATGTCACTGTTAGCTTTACCTTCACACTGTATCTAAATATGACAACTTTTCCCACATTCAGCACTTCTACCTGGTTTAAGCCATCACCAATTTTTATCTGGATTATTTCAGTAGCCTTCTGAATGGTCTTTCTGTTTAATCCCTGTCTTTACTTCCAGTGGCTATAATAGAATATCTGAGACTCGGCGATTTACAAAGGAAAGAGATGTATTTAGCTCGTGATTCTGGAGGTTAGGAGGTCCAAGATTAGACAGCTGCATCTGGTTGGCTTCTGGTGAAAGCCACATGCTGCATCATAATATAGTGCAGAAGCAGAAGGAGGAGCAGGCATGTGCAAAAATGAGAGCCAGTTTTGTTTCATAATAATCCACACTCTTAGTAACTAATCTGGTATTTTGAAAGCAACAACTCACTCCCTTGAGAAAGGCATTAATTCCTCTTTATGATCTAATAAATTCCTAGAGACACCACCTCTCATCATAGCCACACTGGGAACCAAGTCTCAATATGAGTTTTAGTGGGAATAAATCATATTTGAACAATAGCAATTCCTCAACTTCCTATACTTTAATCTCCATACAGCATCCAGAGGAATCCTTCTGGAATATACTACTTCACTGCTCCTTATGAGTAAAGAACAAGGTCTTTAAAATAGGTCCCCAGTTTTCTCTCTATTCTCATGGCCTCATAGTCTTCTCCTTGCTTACTCGGCAGCAGTTACACTTGCCTCAGTGTTACTCCATGATCACGCCACCTACTTTCTTGTCTTTGCCGTTTCTGCTGCCTGAAATACTATTTCATTAGTTACGATATTGCTCAGTTCTTCACTTCATTATGTACAAATATTTCTTCAGAGAAGCATTCCTTGACCAACTTATTTTTTTTACCTTTTTTTTGTTTTCTGTTTATTACTTATCAACATTTGACATTGTTACTCATTACACATTTATTTGTCATCTCTTAATACTTACTAAAATGTAAGATCCATACAGGCAGGAACTTTTTCTGTTTTGTTAGCTGATGTAATCCAGCACCTAGAACAATGCTTGGTATAAAGTAGCTGCTCAATAAATATTTGTTGGTTGTAAAACCAGGAGGCTTCTAAAGTCCCCTTCTGTGGTAATCTTGAAAATATACAATAAGTTGTCATAGAATCTTCCCTAGAAAAAGTAGAAAATGAAAGCTGAATATTTCCAGAGGCCATTAGTTTCATTTTTTATTGTGTTACTGCTATGTGCTAAGCACTTATGTCTCAACATGGGGGGCAGTTAGAATACAGTTTATTATGATATTTTAATTTTGTTGCCTTCAATGCACTTAAAAACAAGTATAATGAAAGGTTCCAGGTGCTATGATAGGATTTTTTTCCAAAAAAGAAAAAAGAGAACACAATGGAAGAGTTTGTTGATTCTTTGCAGAAGACAGCTTAGAGAAAATTCATATGGAGTCTTGAAAGATAAGCTTTTTGCCAACTAAATGGGAGAAGTGGTATTGGAGGTGCATGAGAGCATTCCAAGATTTAGGAACAACATGAACAAAGAAATGCCTAGGCGAGAGAGTTTCGCATATTTGAGGCCTGAAAACCTATGGATGGAGTTTGTGTAAAATGTAGCATTATGTGAAAGAGGAGATTGAAGAGGTAAAAGAGACGGGAAAATGTGTAACAGGACTTCAATGTCATATTTGTTTGACATTAATGTGTATTGAATGGAGAACCTACAAAAGTTTTAAGCATGGCTCTTTCCTATTTTAAAATTCTTAATGACTACAGATATAGCTAAATAATTTGGTTAGTCCATTTCCTTGTGTTCTATCCCTACGGTACAGTGAATTTTCAGGGACACAAAAATACTTCTCACAAATAGTTCTTTAAGGATGGAATTTCACCAGCTGCATCAATCAATTCTAAACAAGCTATAGTCATAGAAACACTGTTAAAACAACATATGCAGTTCTTTTTATGGGCCTAATTTTATGAAAAAAATGCTAGGTACTTCAATAAAAATAAATGACAATATTTAAAACTAGACTAGATTTCAGAACCAGACTAAATGTCAAGAATAGTGAAATTGCTAATTAAATGCTGATGGTGTGCTATGAAGTCATTTAAAAACATGATTATCATGATGTAATAACAAAGAGAAATGGTTATATATATAACGTTAACTCAAAAAGTGAAATTCAAAATTGCGTTTTCTATGGGATTTCCAAAAAATAGAAAAAAAGGAATCATTGTGGTAGCTGGACTCCAAAATGGTCTCCAGTGGTGTATTAGTCAGGAGTCACTAGAGAGATAGAACTAATATGATATATTAGTTATGATTTCATAATTATTTATGAAATTATATATATGTATATATCAAGGGGAGTTTATTAAGTATGAACTTACATGATTACAAAGTCCCACAATAGGCTGTCTGCAAGTCAAGGAGCAAAGAAGCCATTCCAAGTACCCAAACTGAAGAACTTGGAGTCTGATGTTTGAGGGCAGGAGGCATCTTGCACTGGAGAAAGATTTAGGCTGGGAGTCTAGGCCAGTCTCCCCTTTTCACATTTTTCTGCCTGTTTTATATTCACTTGTGGCTGATTAGATTCTGTCCACCAGATTAAGGGTGGATCTACCTTCCCCAGCCCACTGGCTCAAATGTTAATCTCTTTTGACAACACCCTCACAGACACACACATGATCAATACTTTATATCCTTCAATCCAATCAAGTTGACAGTATTACCCATTACAAGTGGTTATTTCCTCCTGTCATTTATTCCATATATAGTCCCCTTTCACATGGAATAAGGCTGACATGTGCAACTAACAGCGTTCTGCAGAAGTAACAGTATGTGAGTTCTAAGGTTAGGTTATAAAAAATATTGTATGTTATCTTGTTACTTTTTGATCACTCAGTCTAGGAAAAACCAGTCATCACATCCATGAAGATACTCATGTAGCCCTATAAAGAGCTCTACATGATGAGAAAAATTGAGGTCCTCTGCCAGCATTCAAACCAGACCTGCCAGCCATGTTTGTGAGCCTTGGACTCAGATCCTTGAATCCTAGTCAGGGTTTCAGATGATTCTATTCCCACTTGACATTTTGACTATGTTGGGAGAATTTTTTTTTCAGGCAACATAGATCCTAGTGGTTAAGGGAGAATAGGGTGAGTAGGGAGTGGGAAAGCTGCAAAGTAATTGAGAATAGACATTAGCAAGAGAAAGCTTATTTCACATGAACAGGTGAACACTTTAAAAGGAGTGGCTCCCTAGAGAGTCCAAGTACCGGTTTATACAGGAGCTTAACAAAAGTGTGTGTGGAGGGGGGAGGGAGTGATTAGGGCTTCAAAAGGAAAGTATGGGAGGGTCTATTGGGCTGCTTATACAATTTCTTATCCCAGTGCTAATGGGCAGTCTCCTTCCTGGCTGGAAGCTCCCATTGAGGAGGATTTATGGCAGTTGAATTCTTGGAAAACACTGCTTTAATCATCAATCAAAAGGATATTCAGATGAGGCGTTTAGTATAGCTGCTATTGGTCCAAATGTTCTCAGTTAAAAGTAGTCTTTATGCTATTCTTAAAGGGAAGTGGTTGTTCCCTTCAACTGCAACTTCATAAGACATCATGAACCATTATTACCCAGTTAAGCCATTCCTAAATACCTAATTTATGAAACCATGTGAAATAAAATATTCACTATTGTTTAACTCTTAAATTTTGGTGCAATATTTTAATGCAGCAATTAATAAGTAATTTAGCATATATTTTATTTCCAGAACTTTCCAGAATGTGGTACTAATTTTATAATAAAAATAAATAAAGTTACCTACTTGATTTTTTTTATAACAAAATAAAGGCTAGGTATGGTGCCTTACATCTATAAGCCCAGCACTTTGTGTAGGCCAAGGCAGGAGGATTACTTGAGTCCAGGGTTCTGAGACTACCCTGGCCAACATAGAAAGACCCTGTCTTTAAAAATATATATAGTGCTAAGATTGTTAATGTGATTACTACTGTTCAGAAGATTTAAAATGCTAAAATAAAGAAGGAAAAAAAAAACTTATTAGATCTTCAATTATTTAACATGAAAATAAAATTTTAGGAACTTGCAAATTTACTATACTACAGGGAAAAGTTAAGCCCTAAAAGTGAACTCACGTAACACAACTATTTTCCTTCTTTGGTGCATGCCCATTGCTTTCTGATGTTTGTGTTGAAATGTTATACATTATCTAGACTCCCTATTCTTTATGCAAACTTAGACTAAATAACTTTAAAAATAGGAGCATTTATAATTGTTCATTCTTTACAATACAATGTTAAACAGCCCCCTTAGAGTATTATCGATATTAGCAAATCAAATTTTGTGTCTGCCTTTGTATGAAAAATTGCTGTAATTCTGTTTAACACTTCCATTTTGCCTACATAAATAATCATCATTTTTCCCACACATGGAGCAGTGTTCATCATTTTTTTTGATGCGGTTCTGGTAGCTGACCTCATACTTTACACTTGAATAAACTCTTTAACTAGATCCTGAGCCTTTTAATTTATTTACATTTACATTTTGCAATCCAGGTAGGCCCAAAACAAGCTTCCTGTGATCCTCACTGCTTCATTAACATTTGAATCTTTGGTACTGTCACAATTGGCTTTCACTCATCTGACCTCACTGAAACTGGGAAGGGTCCCTTCAAGGCTTTTCTCAGGTTTTGAATATTCTCTGCCTTTGACTGAGATTCAAACTTTATTCAAGTGCCCTGATTCCATGCTTGATGGACCTAGAATTGAAGGTTTACTTTTAGAGGTAGGAGTTTGGTGTGTTAATTCTCTAGAGATTCTGCCATTTCCAGGTGTGTGGTTTCGCTTTTCTTTGAGGCTAAGGGTTTTTTGTTTGTTTGTTTTTGGAGTTTTTTTTGTTTTTGTTTTTGTTTTTGTTTTTGTCTTACTTGCTAAAGTTTGCAGCCTTTCCTCTCATTGGCATTTGGTCACGGAGAAAAGTCACTCTTTGAAAAGAGAAAAAGTGAAAGAAGTGAAACTATGTCTCCAGTAAAATTTGTTATCTTTAAAACTGCCCAGTCTCTTAAGCTTTGTTCAACTGACATATCTAAGCTTCATTTTTGTGTGACCAAAATTTCTCTTACAGTCTTGAATCGCTTAAGAAGAAAACTCAAGCTATAATCAATAATCTATCCAAAACCAAGTCTTTCCTCTTAAGGAGAGATCCAAATACAGAAACTACAGCTGGATTCATGTGAAACACTTATGGGGCCACCTCCTGTTGTTATTATTAAAAATGGTATCACATGACTTGTGAAAATAAAACAAAATTGTGGTGGCCAAACTGGGATACCATTGAAATTACTAATTTACTTGCATTCTCAATTCCAAAAATGACTGGCTCTATATTAAACAGAATAATTGGGAGAGATTTCAGTGATAATTGGGAGTTTCCACAATGAGTTCTAATAAAGTTATTTCTTTACAAAAGGAAAACCAAAGCTTGTCTAAAACAATTTGTGAGTTAAAAAGACTGAAAATTTATCCTCATCCTCTCTCAGCTTCTCCTTTTCTTAATCTTATAATATCTGAACTACCTTGCCCAGATCTACTTTCTTCTCCTCCTCCTGCTCCTACATGGGGGGTTTTGGCTCCATTTCTTCAACAGCCAGTGTCAGGTAGAGTTAGAACCTGGCCTAGTTGATCAATCATAGTCAAAGGTAGAACTTAAAGAAATAGTTAATAAACTACCCAATTCTCACTAGGACCCTGTTGCTTTTGCCAAGAAATTTAAATTAGCTATTTATATCTCTGTTTCCACTTTGAGAAAAATAAAAATTATTTTAAATAGGTAACTAACACATGCTCTTGTTGTGAGCAAAAGCTCTTGTTGCGAGCACAAGCTCTTTTTGCTGTGAATCCACACTATATGTAAGAAATTCCACCTTATGACAAGATTCCATTAGTTGGAGTAAACAAAAAATGTAAATGGTATGTGTCACAAATACTCTTGTATCAGCATACAAGTGTCAGCCTCTACCTTTTCAACTATGTCTCAAAGGATTTATATTTGCCTTCTAGTTATATTAGCTCCCATCCATCTTATAGAAAGAGACTTCTTGGAATTATGTAATACCTACATGCTTTTCCCAATTGTGTTTAGAAAAAGATGATAAAACTGTATTACTAAACATAAAGTTTGCAAAATCAAATCCAATTGCGTTCCATGTTGCCATAGATGACACTCAATTATTGAGCAATGAAAGATCACAAAACCTTGTAAAGGTAGTGCTTGATCAGTTATGATCAAAAAGTCTTCCAATGATATTGGAAGAATCATCTTTACCCCCCAATAATCAGAGTTCAAGTAGATCCATCAAAACCTCATTCAAATTTTAAACATCATTTGAGAACTTAAACACTAAAAGGAATCAAGCATATCATTTCCTTTAATTTTTTTTTTCAAAATTTCAACTTTTAGATTCAGGGGATACATTTGCAGGTTTGTTACCTGGATATATTGAATGAGGCTGAGGTTTGGGGTAATAATGATCCCATCAACAGATAATAAGCATAGTACCCAATAGTTTTTCAACCCATGTCCCTCTCTTTTTCTCCCTGCTCCTTCTAGTAGTCTCCAGTGTCTATTGTTTCCATCTTTATGTCCATGAGGACCTAATATTGAGCTCCCATGTATTAGTGAGAACTTGATATATTTGGTTTTTGTTCCTGCACTAATTCACTTAGAATAATTACCTGCAGCTGAATCCGTATTGCTGCAAGGGATATTATTTCATTCTTTCTTATGATTGCATAGTATTCTATGGCATATTCTATGGTATATGTACCACATTTTCTTTAGCAAATCTACCATTGATGAGAACATAAGTTGATTCCATGTCTTTGATATTGTAAATAGTGCTGCAATCAACATGAGTGAATGTGTCTTTTTTATATAATGATTTATTTTCCTTTAGGTATATACCCAGGAATATAGTTGTGGGTTGAATGGTAGTTTTGTTAAGTTCTTTGAAAAATCTCCACACTGCTTTCTATAGTGGCTGAACTAGTTTTATTACTACCAACAATATATGAGCATTCTCTTTTCTCCACAGCCTTGCCAGCATCTGTTATTTTTTGACTTTTCACTAGTAGCCATTCTGACTGGTGTGAGATGATATTGCACTGTGGTTTTGACTTGCAATTTTCTGATGATTAGTGATAAAGAACATTTTTCATATGTTTATTGGATACTTGCATGTCTTCTTTTGAGACATGCAAGTCTGTCTCTCTTCTGTTCATGTCCTTTGCCCATTTTTTTTTTCTTCAAACTTTTATTTTAGGTTCAGGGCATACATGGGCAGGTTTGTGACATGAGTAAATTGTATGTTGCTGGACTTTGGTGTACAAATGATATTGTCACCAAGGTAGTGAGCATAGTTTCCAGTAGGTAATTTTTCTGTCTTCACCTTCCTCCCACCTTCCACCTCCAAGAAAGCTACAATGTCTATTTTCCCTTCTTAGTGTCTATGTGTACTGAGTGTTTAGCTCCTTCATATAAGTGAAAATATGAAGTATTTAGTTTTCTGTTTCTACATTAATTCACTTAGAATAATAGCCTCCAGCTGCACTCATGCATCCATGTTGCTGCAAAGGACATAATTTCATTCTTATTTATGCTTTCTCCATTTTTAATGGAATTATTTGTTATTTGCCTTTTGAAGTGTTTAAGTTCCTTATAGATTCTGGATATTAGACCTTTGTTAAATGCATAGTTTGTTTACTCTGTTGGTATACTCTTTTTCTATGCAGAAGTTCTTTAGTTTAATTAGATCCCATTTGTTATTTTTTTCCATTTGTTGCAATTGCTTTTGACCTCTTCGTCATGAAATCTTTGCCTATACCTATGTCCAGATGTCCAGAATGGTATTGATTAGGTTGCCTTCCAGGGTTTTTATGGTTTTAGGTTTTACATTTAAGTATTTAATCTACTTTGACTTAATTTTTGTATAACATGTAAGGAAGGGGTCCAGTTTTAATATTCTGCATATGGTTAGCCAGCTATTTCAGCACCATTTATTGAATTTAGAGTGTCTTTTTTCTTCATTGCTTATTTTGTCAACTTTGTCAAAGATCAAATGGCTGTAGGCATACAGCTTTATTTCTGGGTTCTTTATTATCATCCACTGACCTACATGTCTGTTTTTGTACCACCACCATGCTCTTTTGGTTACTGTAGACTTATAGTACAGTTTGAAGTTAAGTAATGTGAGGCCTCCAGCTTTGTCTTTTTTGCTTCACATTGCTTTAGCTATCCAAGTTCTTTTTTTTTTTTTTGTTCCATTTGAATTTTAGATAAGTTTTTTTTTTTCAATTTTGTCAAAAAATGACATTGGTAGTTTGATAGGAATAGCCTTCGAATTATATAAAAAGAAGACAGACTATCCTCTGTAAAGACCATGTAACACTCCAATCCTTCTTTGAGAAATCAAAGTTCTTTGAAAAATATCAAAACTGCTTTCTACAGTGACTGAACTAATATACATTCCCAGCAACAGTGTATAAGCATTCTCTTTTCTCTAAGGATACCAGATGGTAGAGGATGGATGATTGTACAAAATCTGAGAGCAATTAAAAACATAGTCATTTCTCAACATCTAGAAGTGCCAAAATCATATACATTGTCAGCTGCCATTCCAATGGAAGGTGTGTTCTTTACTATAATAGACTTATGTTATACATACCTCAGTATTTCTATGAATAAAAATAGTTAATTTCTCTTTGCTTTCACTTTGGAAAACAAACAATACCCATAGACAATCAAGCCTTAGTAATACACTAAGAGCTGAACTTAACTTCTCACAGATATTAAAAGCAAATCTCTCTAAGATATTGACTTTAAAAATTCATTTTAATAGAATACATAGATAATTTGCTCCTCTGCTCAGAGGATAAGTAAGTCTCTACTGAAAATGAGATTCATTCATTACAACTAGCCATAAAGAGACACAAGGTTTCTAAAGCAAAATTTCACATTTGTCAAAAAAACAGGTAAACTACTTAGGCTATCTGATATCTAGGAAAGGAATTTTTATTAATCCAGACAGACTAAAAGAGATCTTTGCTTTTCTGCCACCAAGAACCAAGAAAGTGTTGAGAGGGTTTTGGGGACTGATAGGATATTTTAGAAAGTGAATCCCAAACTATGTCTTAAAATGCCAGCCCTTATATGCTGCCTTAAAACAAGACATTACTTAACCCTCTAGATTAGATAAAAGATCAACTAACATTAGAAATGCTAAAAAAAAAATTACCTTGCTAATACGTCAGCTTTCAGTCATCCAAATTATAATTTTTCATTTTCATTATAAATACATGAAAGTAGTGCTAACACTTTTGAGGGTCCTAATACAAAAACATTAAAACCAAAATGAATCTGTTAGGGTATTATAGCCAGCAGTTATGGTGGCTATCTGACCACCACCATGTGGCACAGCCATAATAGTCACTGCTTTGTTGGTTAAGGCAACTGATGAAATTGTAAAGGGGACACCCCTTAGTGTTTTCATCTCTCATTTTGTGAAATCATTGCTAACCTTCACCATACTCAATGGTTTTCACTTACTAGATTAGCTCTATAAGAAGTTTTACTTCTTTCAGCTTCTCATATCACTATATCTAGGTATAAAAATCTAAATTCTGCAGTTCTTCTGCCTTGACTTTCAGATGAAATACTGCACAATTGCATAACCTTAGCTATTCGACTTCTCTATCCTAGGAAAAGAGACTCTCCTTACTTATGCTAATGTAGTTTGATTTAAAGATGGATCTTACTTAAAGGATGTATCTGGGACATACTGTGCAAACTACCCAATATTATCTTTAACTGAAAAAATATAAAGTGCCTACCTTCCAGAAACCACCTCAGCTCCATAAGCAGAATTAATTTTATTGATTAGGGCTTGCTGATTGTCAAAAAGAGCAACTGCTAATATTTATACAAATAGTAGATATACTTTCAACATAGCTCATAATGATGGAATGCAACGGAAACAGATAATTTTTAACCTCTTCTAGTCAATTCATAGAAAATGGGCAGAGAAGTTTACAATTGTTGGAAGCTATATAATTCCCAAAATCGCTGGGCAAAATTAAAATCTTAGACCATTTGAAATCAGATACACCAGAAAGCAAAGTAAATCAACTCCTGATAAAGTAGCAAAAAGCTGTTCTAAATGCACCTAAATAAACAAACAGAAAATAAAAAGAAATCTATATTAACTTTAAAAAAAAAAAACAAATTTAATGTAAAATTAGCTCAATCCAGAGCTCCAATATTAGAACAGAAAAGTTGGGAAACAAAAAAGGAAAGAAAATGTACTCCCCCCCCAGAAAAGGCATAGTATTGGCCAAACAATTTGCCTATACTTGCTGCTGAATTACAGTTACCATTTTTAAACTATACATAAGACCTAACTCACTGGAGCCCTGACAAAACAATTGCTTGGGTAAAACAACATTTTTGGAAACCTCAAACTATAGCTCATAAGGTATAAGATTGCTATTACATTTGTTAAAAATATAAATCAAGGAAATTATTACATAGCTCACAATTATTTCCCTTCACCTGAGGCCCCTTTTCAGGCATAGCAATTAGATTCCACCCAGTTGCCATCTTCAAAAACATACAAATATGCTCTGGTAATTATTTGCATGTTTTCTGAATGGGTAGAGGCATTTTCACACAAAATAGCAACAGGCTTGTTGGTGAGTAAAATTCACTTAGAAAAAAAAAGATTCCAACCTGGGAGACTCTTCTGGAAATTCATAGCAATAGTGGCACTCACTTGACTAGACAAATAATTCAATTGGTGTGTAAAATTTGGCCCATTCTCCAACATTTCCATTGTGTTTACCACTCGTAATCATCTGGGTTGGTGGAATTGATCAACAGAATAATCAAAACTCATTTCAAATAATCAACTGAGGCTTTTAAATTTCCTTGGCCAAAAGCTCTTCCATGGATTCTTTTTAATCTGGGGTTGAACATTTTTGGCAAGCACCAATTATCCCCATTCGAAATGCTAAAAAGCAGACATATGAAATTATCTCCAGGAAACTGTGTGCCTTTAATAGTGAAGGGAGACAGTTTTAGCTATTGCAATGGCCTTATGAAGCAATTAAATGAAAATGATAAATATAGTAAAAGAATATTTTCACTGTGAACTCACAGAAGACAAAACTTTCAAGGACCATGGACCTCAATTAGGAGATTTTGTCTATTGGAAATGATATTTATTTTTTTAAAAAAGTGGGGAGAGAGATTCAAGATGGCCGATCACTAGCAGCTCAGGATTGCAGCTCCCAGTAAAAGCGGAAAGAGCCAGTGGACGCCACACTTACCGATAAATTTTCGCTGCCCACGGACCAGGACATTCCCAGTGGAGGAGCCTCACAGGTCGCCAGT
>CAUYQU010075976.1:0-19077 GCA_963574635.1 Cheracebus regulus | reverse complement strand
ATGAAGAAAAGAAATCCAGCATTAGACTTGGAAAAAGAGAAAATAAATTATATTTCAATTAACAATCTTTATAGATTCTCAGCATATACACTATCCTTTTAAACCTCAATATACATTTAAACAGTCATTTAACTTTATTTTTTGTTTGTTTGTTTTTTTCTTTCAACTCATACCTGCTACCTGGGATATTCTTTTGTGCCTAAAGTGCATTCTTTACAACGTCTTGTACTTTGCTAGGTGTGTTTGTGTTAAATTGTCTTTGTCTGCAAAAATCCATTGAAATTTCATTTTAATTATTTTATTTTCATGCTTAAGTGTTATATGTTGGTCTTTTCAAATTTTTCTGAGGATTATTTATAGTTTCTTTTTCACTGAATATACTTAACAGTTTGTTCTGTAATCATAGACAGTTTAGCAATTTTATATCCTATATGATTATTCTGATTTCTCTGTTGTATGATTGTATGATTCTGTGTCTGTTGTATTTTCTTGTTCTTTAGCCGTGTTTTGTCTCTTATGAACATAGTTCTCTCTTGTTGTTTTTAACTGTTAAGTGCTCTTTTTGCTGGTGTAATGATTTTTTGGAATTTTCAGAGCACCAATGACAGTACAAATTTTCCAGAGAAGTTTTGCTTGATTTTCCCAGATTCCTTGGAGTCTACACTACTTGAAAATAAATTCATGGCTTGATGATCTTCAGACCATCCAGGTAGTGTGAACTTGGGCTGTAAATCCACTTGTCTTTAATCACGGGAGCAAGGCTTTTGCCTCACTCCACTCAGCACCAAAGTGACTGTCTGGGTAGACCTTCAAGCATGGGATATTTTTCTTATACTGAGGAACCAGCTTTAGGGATCCTAGTTAAATGGAAGAGAATACTATTAAATTTCCCACTCTGAGCACTATCTGAACTTTGTCTTCTATTCCAAATACCTTAGGAGGCCATGAAAACTAAAGCTTAATTATCCTACATTAAGCAAATAAGCTCAGCAAGACAGTAAATGCAGAGTTCCTTGATTTGGGATTCAACAATTTTTATTAAAGTGTCAGCCTCTCAGGGCTTCTACATTATGTTTTATTTCTTCATCATCCATTTTTGTTAGCTTGAGGGTAGGTATATCTACCTAAGTGTGCCATATGAGTGGTTCACATCTCCTCCTCAAAGCTCCTTATCACAAACCTTTCCCATCTTATTAATTTGAAGCCACTGAGTATCTCAGGAAACTATTCGTGACCGCCCATGCATTGATCTGAAGTGTAAATTTTATCCAGGATTTTGTCAGCACATAGTCAGCCACTGTCCCTATTTTAAAACGGTCCCTATTTTTGTTAGTAACTGCCTCTTTCTGCTTCTGTACCTCAGCTTATTGCTTACTAACTGGAAAGCCTTAAGGGAAACTGCCACATTGTGTAAAACCTGCTGCATTGTCTAAAGTCCTGAGTTACTTCCCCTGCCCCTTAACCTATAAAAACTGTGTACTATTCACAGATGGGGTCCAGACTTTTTGGTGTGATCCCTTCTGGGCTGGCCAGTGTAATAAACTATGTTCCACTTTTGTGTTTTTCAGCTCCATCAATTCACTTATATTCCTCTCTAAGTTGTCCACTCTCATTAGCATTTCATTAAATCTTCTTTCAACGTTCTTAGTTTCTTTGCATTGCGTTAGAACATGTTCCCTTAGCTCACAGAAGTTTCTTATTATCCACCTTCTGAAGCCTGATTCTGTCAGTTCATCACACTCATTTTCGATCAGGCCTTGTTCTCTTGCTGATGAGGAGCTGTGATCCCCTGTAGGAGGAGAAAAACACAACAGAAGAACTTCAAGCATGCACAAGTTTCAACAGCCAAATTGACCAGGCAGAAGAAAGGATATCAGAAGTCGAAGATCAACTCAATGAAATAAAATGAGAAGACAAGATTAGAGAAAAAAGGGTACAAAGGAATGAACAAAGTCTCTAAGAAATATGGGACTACGTGAAAAGACCTAATCTGCATTTAATAGGTGTACCTGAATGTGATAAAGAGAATGAATCCAAGCTGGAAAATACTCTTCAGAATATTATTCAGGAAAACTTCCCCAACCTAGCAAGGCAGGCCAATATTCAAGTCCAGAAAATAGAGAACACCACAAAGATATTCCTCAAGATGAGCAACCCGAAGGCACACAATCTTCAGATTCACCAGGGTTGAAATGAAGGACAAAATGCTAAGGGCAGCTAGAGAGAAGGGTTGGGTTACCCACAAAGGGAAGCCCATCAGACTCACAGCAGATCTCTCAACAGAAACCCTACAAGCCAGAAGAGAGTGGGGGCTGACATTCGACATCCTTAAAAAAAGAACTTTCATCCCAGAATTTCATATCCAGCCAAACCAAGCTATATAAGTGAAGGAAAAATAAAATTTTTTGCAAACAAGCAAGTACTCAGAGATTTCATCACCACCAGGCCTGCTTTATAAGAGCTTCTGAAAGAAGCACTACACATAGAAAGGAACAACCAGTATCAGTCATTCTGAAAACATACCAAAAGGTAAAGAGCATCACCATAATGAAGAATCTACATCAACTAATAAGCAAAACAGCCAGCTAGCATTAAATGGCAGTATCAAACTCACATATATCAATATTAATCCTAAATTTAAATGGACTAAATGCCCCAATCAAAAGACACAGACAGGCCAATTGGATAAAAAGCTAAAATCAATTGGTATGCTGTATCTAGACCCATCTCACATGCAAGGATACACAAAGACTCAAAGCAGAGGGATGGAGGAAGACATACCAACCAAATGGAGAGAAAGAAAAAAAACAGAAGCTCCAATTTTCATCTCTGATAAAACAGCCTTGAAAACAACAAAGACCACAAGAAGCAAAGGGGGACATTACATGGTGGTGAAAGGATCAATGCAACAATAAGAGCTAATGATCCTAAATACATACACACCCAATACAGGAACCCCCAGATACATAAGGCAAGTTCTTAATGATTTACAAAGAGACTTAGACTCCCACACAATAATAGTGGGAGACTTTAACATTACACTGTCAATATTAGACAGATCAGTGAGATAGAAAATTAACAAGGATATCCAGGACTTGAACTCAGACCTGGAACAGGTAAACTTAACAAAAATTTACAGAACTCTCCATCCCAAATCCGCAAAACATACATTTTTCTCAGTATCACATTACACCTATTTTAAAAGTGACCACATAATTGGAAGTAAATCACTCCCCAGCAATTGCATAGCATTACACAGGTTTAAATAAAATATTGGTTGGCTGCTTGTTTGTTATTTTCATCCTTTATTCCTTCCTGTCTCCATTGTTAAGCACAAAAGAGGTTTTTAATACCCATTTTTAGACTGCATTCTAGCCTGGGCAATAGAACAAGAATCCTGTTCTCTCTCCCTCTTTCTCTTCTTCTTTCTTTCTCTCTCATTCTTTTTTCTTTCTTTTGCTCTTTCTTTCTTTCCTCTCTTTTACTTTTTTTCAAAAATAAAAAATAAAAATAATAAAAAAAAAATAAGTGAAGTAACTCCAGGATGGAAAAACCAAATACTGAATGTTCTCACTTATAAATGAGAACTAAGCCATGAAGACGCAAAAACTTACAAAATGACATAATGGACTGCTGGGACTTTTTGTGGAGAGAATGGGAAGAAGGTGAGGCATAAAAGACAATTTTGGGTACAGAGTACACTGCTTGTGAGAGGGTGCACTAACATTTCAGAATTCACTATTAAAGAACTCCTCCACATAATCAAAAATTACCTGTCCCCCAAAAACTATTGACAAAAATTTTAATAAATATGGGGTTTACTTGTAATTAAAAATTTAGTTTGAATGCTAATACAAGATTTATTCTCTTACAGTTCTGGAGGTGTGAAGTCAAAAATGAGTCGCTATGGGCTAAAATCAATGTGTCATCAGAGCTGCATTTCTTCTGAGGCCCTAAGGGAGAATTGTTTCCTTACCCTTTCCAGCCTCTTGGGGCTGCCTGCATTCTTTGGATCTTGTTCTCTTCCTCCATCTTCCAAGTCAACAGTCACAACACTTTGACCTGATTCTGTTGTCACATCTCTAACTCCGATGCTGCTCTCTACTCGTTTCACTTATAAAGACTATTGTGATTACATTGAAGCTGCCTAGACAATCCAGGATGATCTTCCCATCTCAGGAGCCTCAGCTTAATCACATCTGAAAAGTTGCTTTTGCCCTATTAGGAAAGGTTTCTGTAAGTTCCAGGACGCAGACACATTCAGGAGACCATTATTCTGCCTACTGCACGACTTCACCAATATTTGCTTCCCCTGGTTTCCAAACATTAGTGTATGCTCTTATTTCTATATTAAATGCTTTGTTCCTGAAATACCAGAGTGAGTCTGTTTTTCTGATACAGGTAAACAGCTCACTGCAGCAAAAAGATATCAAAAATTTTCTGTCTGTGGTCCCAATGTCTCCAAATTGTACTGATTCTTCAATGTGCAATGACTGTAAATTAGACAATAATCTTGCTGGGGTGTTGGAGGGAGAAGAAACGGAATGACTAGACAGCCCTTCTGATTGTGTCCCTTGTCATGCATCAGTCATCTTCTTGTCTTCTGTCTCAATGTTTACATTTTTCTTTTCTTCTCCCACTATAGTCCTGTCTTGACTCTTCATCCATTGCCTTCCTTTTACATGCATGTGCTTCAGACAGTTCTTTATCATTTGTTACTATGATTGTTTGTTCATTTGACTGCAGAGTTTTCAAGATTCCTAACTTTCTATTTTTAAAATTTTAGTGTAAAAATAATTCATGCTTACAATAGGAAAGAGAACAATCAAAATATGCATAAATATACTTTCATATCTCTCATATCACTAAATCAAAATCCACTTTGCTAAGGTAATTACTATTATATCAGCCTACTTTCTGTATGTCTGCTTTCTTTGCTTGCATGCAGACCGTATGGTAGCTTTTTTTTTTCTTTTTTAGAGAAAGAAAGAGGAAGAGATTTTAGAAAAAGAGAGAAAAAGAGAAAGAAAGAAACAGCAAAAGAAAGGAAAGAGAATGCAAGAGAAAGAAACAGGAAGAGATTTTAGAAAAAGAGAGAAAAGGAGAAAGAAACAGCAAAAGAAAAAAGAATGAAAGAGAAAAAAGAGGAAGAGATTTTAGAAAAAGAGAGAAAAGGAGAAAGAAACAGCAAAAGAAAGAAAAAAAGAATGAAAGAGGAAAGAAAGAGGAAGAGAAAGAGGGAGAGAGAATGGGATTCTTGTTTTATTGCCCAGGCTAGAGTACAGTCTAAAAATGGGTATTCAAAACCTCTTTTATGCCAATAATGGTGTTTAACAATGGAGACAGGAAGGAATAGGGGATGAAAATAACAAATAAGCAGCCAACCAATATTTTATTTAAACCTGTGAAATGCTATGCAATTGCTGGGGAGTGATTTACTTCCAGACATCTACTTTTCTAGATCAGTAACTCTCCTTTAAATTTTCCCTCCTTTAGGAGTCTGTGCTGGTTAGGACAACCCAGGGAGCACCTGTAAGGAGTACCTTCCCCACTGCAGGCCCCAGGGCATACCAGGAGAGCAGCCCTGCCAGGGAGGTGACAGCTCCAGCCTCCTCCTTGGGGCCCACACTTTCTTATGGGCCCAGCAGCAGCCAAAGAGAGATGGAGCCACGTGTGGCTTCTGTGTGGCTCCCGATTTCAGGCAAGGGTAGTTGGTCTGTGGCACTCTCCTCCTGCTTCCCCGCTCAGCAGCTGAGGTGCCCACAGCATTCTCCTCCCACAGGCACAGCAGGGTGGCGCAGCTGACTGTGCTTACATGGATCTCCCTGACTGACTCCCTTTGAGCTCTTGCACATGCTAATTTGCAAATAAATATCAAGAAAACCAAATGATATTAAAATCCCCTTCTCATTCAGCACAGTAAGGACACAGTCCAGGAAAGGGATCTGGGACTGACGAGCCCTGTGTTTCCCATCTGATTGACAAGGGTGGCCAAACAGGGCTAAGAACCCAAACCATGGGGAGAAGCGGGCAGGTTTCCACTCAGGATGTTCTGATCAAACCACCAAACCCCCCAGGGTCCTTCTAGTTCCTTCGAATTTAATAATATTCCTAGGCTATGCAAGTTATTGGCATTTTCATTCATATTTTCAATTCTTCCAGAATTCATATTCTTATAAATGGCTTTTATGTCCAGTCTAAAAAATATGCAAATATCTTCATTGTATTTTATTTCCCATATTCTGCAAAGATTAACATGACCAGTCCTCTCAGATGATCGCAAAATTGAAATGACATCTTTGAAGTGGTCAAAATAATTCTGTTATGATGTTTCTCCCATTAGTTAAGATTCAGTTGATTTTGTAGTTTTACTCAACCCAGTAAAGAAATTTAAAATTTTACAGTTGAATTGTAATGGAATATTTAAGGATCAAAATGAACTAGAACCAGATACAACCTGGAGATTCAACTATTCCTTGGAGCCAACCACCACGTGGTCGGTTGTACTGACTGTCAGGTGAGTGGCCACTTGTACTCACTGTCAGGTTCCAGTTGATCTGGGGGATCCTCATGTGCAGGTTGAGACTGAACATAATCAGCAAGACTCCAGTCACCACAAATGCACTGCAGCTGACAAACTCAAAAAAGTAGAGGCCTTCACACGGGGAGCACTTCATGATGGTCTCTATGCAGACGAATGCAATCAGGGCCAAGATCTAGAAAGGAAATTGGAAAAATACATATGTATATATATATATTTAGTATACATCTGCAGACATACGTGGCTACCATGCTTAAATAACACTGAACAACAACAACAACATACTGCCACCGAGTTTTCCTCTGGGGACAGCAGCGTAACTGTTGGAAATCAGATCTGCTTCAATTCTTACATCAAGAATAGGTGCAAGGGTCTTAATGAAAGGATTCAATTACCAATGTAAACAGTGAAGGCCCCACCGCATACACTGACATCAATCTGGTGTGATATGGCCCCCGGGTGTAAATCGCTGGCCCTTGGGAAGAAGCAGAAACATCTCCACAATGTTTTTAGGTCTTCTCCTGCCATCAGTAAGTGGGTGTTGCCTATGTGTGTTTCTAATTCATGGCCTCTACCACAATTACGCCAAACACTGGGAGAACAGAATCCTGACGGTGTCCAACTTAATGCTATCCGAAGTTACCCTGGTGGTTCCTGCTAAGGTCACACAGGTTAACTGAGACTCCTGATGGCTTTAAAAGAACGATTGGTATAATCTCCTCTTTCCCCAATTAGGAGGGAACAAGAGGCCCACCTAATTAATTCACGTGGTTTTTAAAAATGTATTTTTGAACTTGATCACAAGAAGATGGCATATTATTAGAAAACATTAAGAAATCTACCAATAATAGAATAAATTTCTTTCTGAAGAACCAAAGTAACATTCTGGCACTATGTCCTAAGAGTTCGTAGACCATAAATTCAAATAGATATTGATGGAAAATGCCAAGTGCACTTTTAAAGGGGGACTTCAGGAGAAGGAGGAGCCCAAAGGTGGAGTTAATGACCCTGTGATCAAGGAACAGTTTGGAACACCTAAAGCCAGATCAGTCTTGGGCTCCCACTCTGCCCAGTTCAGTGGCATCTGAAGCCTGTGCCACTGCTTCCAGGCCGGCCTCCACCTCATGGGTCAAGGAAGCAGAGGCAGGCAGCTCTGTGGTCCTCTAGAGACTTGTCCTCTAGAGTTTGTGAGAAATGCAGAATCTCTGCTTCCTCCTTGTGAACTACAGAATCAGAATCTACTTTCTGATGAGATCTTCAGAGGATTAAAGTGCCAGCAGCATCCAAGGCATGGGCTGTTCTGGGGCCTTTTTCCACCTGTTGAAGTCCTACTCATGACTTCCAGTGCTCCACTAGATGCTGCCACCACCTCCACCCCATGTCTTCCCTGACTGGTTCTCCCTGCCAGACATCAGCTTATCCCACTCTCTCCCAGGAAAGCTGGCTAGCCTGGGACTGCATTCTATCCTTGCCATCCTGCAGGTTCTCCCTCCTGAGCTTTTAGGGGGCAGGGCAGTCCATCCCTGTCTACTCTCAAGGCACCAAGCACAGTAACTTGCACACAGCCGGTAGATGGGGGCTGAATGAGCCATTAGAAAACCCATATCTACAATTCCTGGCTGCCTGGTCAGTGTCTTCAGGTGAATGGAAGAGTGGTTCTGCTTCTCCCATTGTCAATACTTCACAGAACCCCTTTCCTAACAATATGTGGTCTTTTCTAAGTCAACACATTAAAGATACAGGTCTTCTTGGTCAAAGCATACAAAATTTCAGTTAAGAAGAATCAGTTCAAGAGATCTGTTGTACAACATGGTTACTTAGTGCCTGTTGTTAAGAGTAGATTTTAGTGTAGTGGCTCACAACTGTAATCCCAGCACTTTGGGGGGCCGAGGCAGGTGGATCACCTGAAGTCGGGAGTTCAAGACCAGCCTGACTAACATGGTGAAACCCCATCTCTACTAAAAATACAAAAATTAGCTGGGTGTTGGGGGCAGGGGCGCCTATAATCC
Organism: Cheracebus regulus; assembly: GCA_963574635.1. Taxonomy (NCBI): domain Eukaryota; kingdom Metazoa; phylum Chordata; class Mammalia; order Primates; family Pitheciidae; genus Cheracebus; species Cheracebus regulus. The sequence goes on along the minus strand of CAUYQU010075976.1, from coordinate 10,527 downwards.
TAGTTACTCGGGAGGCTAAAGCAGGAGAATCACTTGAAACCCGGGAGGCAGAAGTTGCAGTGAGTCAAGATCATGGCACTGTACTCTAGCATGGGCGACAGATTAAGAATCCGTCCGAAAAAAACAAAAGCAAACAAAACAGGTAGATTTTAAGTGTTTTCACAACGATAAAAAAAGAGGTAAGTATGTGAGATAATGCACAGTACCTCACTGGATTGAGCCATTCCACAATGCATACACATTTAGAAACATCATGTTGTACACAGTAAATACAGAAATTTTTACCTGTTGGCTGGGCATGGTGGTTCACATCTGTAATTCCAGAACTTTGGGAGGCCAAGGCAGGCAGATTATCTGAGGTCAGGAGTTCAAGACCAGCCTGGCCAAGACAGCGAAACCCCATCTCTATTAAAAATACAAAAATTAGCTGGGTGTGGTGGCATGTACATATAGTCCCAGCTACTCGGGAGGCTGAGGCAAGAGAATTACTTGAGTCCAGGAGGCAGGGGTTGAAGTGAGCCGAGATCACGCCATTGCACTCCAGCCTGGGCAGCAAGAGTGAAACTGCCTCAGGAAAAAAAAAATTTTTTTTACTTGTTAATAAAACAAAAGATATGGGTCTTTAAATATACACCTTGTGCTTCTCCTAATGGCTCTTCTTATAATTCTCTATAGCACCATAGATTTTAATTCTCCATTGAATTACATACCTAACTTGCAATCAATTCACAAAAGAAATAGTTCACATAAGGGAAACTCCTAAACTTTCCCTTCTTTTTTTTCACCCCAGTAATCAGATCTAGTAATCTTGGGCAAGAAATAACACACTGTACTGATGAATTACAAATGTTTCTAGTATGCTAACTTCAACCATATTTGTGTGGGAAGGTAACACCTACATTCTTAAATATTAACATAAAAATGGCTTCACGGATAAGCAAATAGACCATTCGTTGTGGCAGTGAACAAAATGGACAAAAATTTCTGCTCTTAGCTTAGAGTCTCATAAAGGAGGGTTTTCTCTTATTAATTAAATTTAAAAACAGAGTGAGTGAGACAGTGATAAGAATGAAGGAGAAAAGTGGAAGCAGGGAAGCTGAACAAAGCATCTGGGGCAAAGGTGTTTGAAAGTTTAGATACAGAGGCCGGGAGCAGTGGTTCACACCTGTAATCCCTTCAAGATTGTAGCACTTCAGTAGGTTGAGATGGGTGGATCGCTTGAGGCCAGGAGTTCCATACCAGCCTGGCCAACATGGCAAAACCCTGTCTCTACTAGAAATACAAAATTTAGTTGGACGTGGTGTTGCATGCCTATAGTCCCAGCTACTAGGGAGGCTGATACAGGAGAATCCCTTGAACCTGGGAGACAGAGGTTGCAGTGAGCAGAGATTGTGCCACTGCACTCCAGCTTAGCCACAGAGTGAGACTGTCTAAAAAAACTTTTTAATAAAATAATATAAAGTTTAGGGCAGGTGCAGTGACTTACGCCCGTAATCCCAGCACTATGGGAGGCTGAAGCAGGTCAATCACTTGAGGTCAAGAGTTCGAGACCAGCCTGGCCCACACGGTGAAACCACATCTCTACTAAAAACACAAAAATTAGCTGGGTGTGGTGGCACATGCCTGTAATCCCAACAACTCGGGAGGCTGGGGCGAGAGAACTGCTTGAGTTGGAGGGCAGAAATTGCAGTGAGTTGAGATCATGCCACTGTACTGCACTCCAGTCTGGGCAATAGAGACTCTGTCTCTAAATAAATAAATAAAATTTAGACAGTGTCCCTGGAAGGTGCTATTTGAGACAGAGTTGCCGAACATCGGGGACAGCTGTCTGGAGAAAAAGCACTGGAGGCAGAGCGAAGAGCGAGGTGAGATTCCTGGGAAGGGGGCCAGGTGGGCCCTGAGGAGAATCACAGGAGGGGAGGTCAGACACAAAGAGCCCTTGGGTGCAGTGAGGTCTGTGGTTCTCACTCTGAGTGTCATGGAAGCACCAGAGAGTGACACAATCTCCTTTGAGTCTTAAAGGGGCTGTCAGCTACTTCATGGAGAACAGACCACAGTGAGGACAAGGGCAGAAACTGGGAGGAGAGTGAGAAGACTCTTATGACAATGAATAGGGCTGATCTATTACCTTGCAGAAATGACTTCACAGGTGTGTGACTGCACAGGCTCAGTCAGAAAAGTTACCATGGTATCTGCCTTGCTCTCTCTTGGATTACTCATGCTGGGGAGAAACCAGCTGCCATGTCTTGAGGGCTCTCAAGCAGCCCTATGGAGGGGTATAAGTGCCAAGAACTAAAGCCTCCTGCCAACAGCCATGTTGAACAAGCCATCTTAGACATGGGTCCTCCAGCCCCAGGCAAGCCTTCAGATGATACACCCTAGCCGAAAGCTTGACTGCAACCTTCTGAGAGAACCAGAGCAAAGCTACCCCCAAATTCCTGACACAGAAATGAAAAGATAATAAAGGTATGATTTTTGTTTGTTTGCTTTTTTAAGACAGGGTCTTGTTCTGTCACCCAAGCTGGAGTGCAGTGATGCAATCACAGCTCGCTGCAACTTTCAACTCCTGGACTCAAGTGATCCTCCTGCCTCAAACTCTCCAGTAGCTGGGACTACAGGTGCACACCACCATGCCCAGATAATTCTTTAATTTTCTGTAAAGACGGTCTTGCACTGTTATCCAGGCTGGTCTCAAACTCCTGGCCTCAAAGCAATCTTCCCGCCTCAGCCTCCCAAAGCAATATGATTACTCCCAAAGCACTGGGATTACTCTCAAAGCCACTGTGGCCCGCCTAAGATGTCTTGTTTTAAGTCGCAAAGTTTTGGGGTAATTAGTTATGCAGCAATAAATATTAGGGGAGGAAAAACTCTTGTTATAAAACATTAATATTATAATTAATAATATTCATAAGAACTACTCATTACTCATTGATTACAAGTACCTACAAATCAAACACCTTATAGGCACTTCTCATTCTTTATCATTTAGTCCCCTAGCACAACCTTATGAGGTAGATATTAGCCCCATTTTACGAATAAGGAAATTAAGGTCCTTGTGATAGCAAGAAGCAGTGTCAGGATGTAATAGCCAAGATTTGATTCTCAGTCTTTCCAGTTCCTATTGCTTCACTATGTTATTTCTCTATTAGTTTCTCACCCATAACATTATACCTGCCTTCTTTGTATATCTCAAATGATCACCATGTTCAAAACCAAAACAAAAATATATGTAAAAGGGCTCTACAAATGATAAAACACTATATACAAAATAAGGAAATAACGTTATAACCTACACCTATTTAAACCATAAAATATGTATTATACATTTGTTTTTTAGCCTACTTTTTCTACTAAATAGTATCCACAGTTATTTCCACAAAAATAGAAACATAGATATTATTTTTAATAATTACATAGTATTCATATGTAGTTGCATAGACAAATACATAAATATATACATATACACCTCTATACAGATATCACAATTTAATTGATCCCCTACTGACAGGCATTTAGATGGTTTTTAATACTCCGCTGTGTTTTTGTCTGACATTGGACACAGCAAAATGTCAACATTTTCTCTAGCACAGTGAAATCTAATCACTGCTGAAATAAAAACTACCTATTGACCAGCAAAAAGGGCTCAGATAAAGTGATACTAGAAACCAACAATTTCAAGACAACCAAAGAGTCAAAAATAGTTCAACTTACAACAACCTTGAAGTGAGCTAATGTTATGTGTAAAAATTATACAGAGATGTCAAAGAAGATATATATAAGAAAAAATTCTTTTGTTTGCTAATCATGAGATTACGGATGCCCTTGGAGACAGTCCTTTCCAGGTGGTACCTACGAACTGACCAGAGTAAGTATTTTCATATTTGATAAGTAAACTGGGCCAGGCACAGTGGCTCACACTTGTAATCACAGCACTTTGAGAGGCCAAGGCAGTTGGATCACTTGAGGCCAGGAATTCCAGACCAGCCTGACCAACACAGTGAAACTCCTTCTCTACATAAATACAAAAAATTAGCTGGGTGTGGTGGTACAAGCCTGTAATCCCAGCTAGTCGGGAGGCTGAGGCATGAAAATCACTTGAACCCTGGAGGTAGAGGTTGCAGTGAGCTGAGATTGCGCCACTGCACTCCAGCCTAGCTGACAGAGACTCCATTGCCAAAAAAAAAACCACAGAATTGATATTAACAGGTTGTCAGATTTCCACAACTGTGGCTAATTATGATTGGCAGCATCAAAAAGCAGGAAGAGAGGGAGAGAGAGAGGGAGGACTGGCTGATGAAGTTAATCGTAATAGTCCTCCTTCCACTCCAACTTTCTGTCACAGCTACTTGTGACAGGTCATAATTAAATAACAATGGGCATTTTTGGTTTTGCTTGTTGCCAGAGTCTCTGCCGCCCAGGCTGGAGTGCAGTGGTGAGATCTTGCCTCACTGAACCTCCGCCTCTCAGGTTCAAGTGATTCTCCTGCTTCAGCTTCCCGAGTAGCTGGGATTACAGGTGGCTGCCACGACAGCTGGCTAATTTGTGTATTTTTAGTATAGGGAGGGTTTCATCATGCTGGCCAGGCTGGTCTCAAACTCCTGACCTCAAGTGATCCACCCACCTCAGCCCTGCAAAGTACTGGGATTACAGGCGTGAGTCACTGTGCCCAGCCACAATGGAGATTTTTGGTATTCAGCTAATTGGAAGTTGAGTGAGGGATACATTAAATTTGGGTTTAGCTGTTGGTTCCATGTATGGTTAAGTTACCGTAGCACTCCCAGTGGAGGAATGGCTTTCAGATATGCTCTGACACCACTGCACAGGCTGACCTGACATTATGACAATGGAACAAACCCCAAACTTCTTTTTTTTTTTTTTTTTTTTTGATATGGGGTTTTGCTCTTGTTGCCCCGGCTGGAGTGCAATGGTGCAATCTTGGCTAACTGCAACCTCTGCCTCCCAGGTTCAAGCAATTCTCCTGCTTCAGCCTCCTGAGTAGCTGGGATTACAGGTGTGTGCCACCACACTCGGCTAATTTTGTATTTTTAGTAGAGACAGTGTTTCTCCGTGTCAGTCAGGCTGGTCTTGAACTCCTGACCTCAGGTGGTCTGCCCACCTTGGCCTCCCAAAGTGCTGGGATTACAGGCGTGAGCCACCGCGCCTGGCCAACAGCAAGTACTTCTGTGTGGCAGCTTGGAGTTTTATGTATCTCAATGTACCAGATCGCATCTTGATACAACTGACAAATTTTAAATTGACAAAGTCTGACAATCCCAAATAAAATGGCACACAAAATTGCTTCCAATTCACTGAAACAGCATGAAAAAACAAGTGTTCAGTGACAAACTCCTACACATGTTCATCAATAAATCAGTGAAAGGAGGCTCAGAACATACTGATTGTATAATGATGTGATGTTGCTTGAAACAGTGTAGTGGCAACCTAAAATCTGAACTGTTCTCGTGTACCACAAAATGTCAGGTTGACTTTGTATACTTTTGCAGAATTACTGGTCAAACTGAAGTTCAAATCTACGAAGGATCTATTGCAGTGGAGGCCAAAACAAAAACAGAAAAAAAACGCTTTTTAAATTTGTAATTTATTGTTTCCCGTTGGGTGTCAAAAGAAGCCCCTTGCCCCCCGACCACCAAAAAAATAGTGTGTTTTTTATTCTAAATACACATTTAGTGTATTTCTTATTCTAAAACAATATTCACTATTGTACCTGTTTTGTGCTTTTAATTGTCTTTTTCCAAAATCATGAGTCTTAAGCTCCTCAAAACCTGGACCTACTGCTAGGTTTGGGCAATGAAGTGTGAGTGGGTGAGACACCTGTGACCCTTGGCAGCAGCCTTTTAGAACTCCAGACAGTTCCACCATGCTCCCTCCCTGCCACAGAAGCCTGCAATGTTCTAGACCCAGGGCAAGGAAAGGGAACGACAAACACAAACAGATGCTCAACTTCACTTCCAACGAAAGAAATGCAAATTGAGATATCCTTTTCATCCGCCCAGTTCATAAAAGTTATACAGTGATACCCCACACTGGCGAGAGAACATGAAATCAGGCCATTTTCCACACCGACGGTGAAGGTACAGTCCAGCATGGCATGCAGAGAGTGATCTCCCAATCCTTGTCAAAACTGGCTGGATGCAGTGGCTCATGCCCATAATCCCAGCACTTTGGGAGGCCAAGGTGGGTGGATCACCTGAGGTCAGGAGTTTGAGACCAGCCTCACCAACATGGTGAAACTCCATCTCTACTAAAAATACAAAATTTAGCCGGATGTGGTGGCAGGCGCCTGTAATCCCAGCTACTTGAGAGGCTGAGGCAGAAGAATCACTTCAATCCAGGAGGCGGAGGTTGCAGTCAGCTGAGATGGCATCACTGATCTCCAGCCTGGGTAACAAGAGCAAAACTCCATCTCAAAAAAAAAAAAAATGTAACCGTGCACACCCTTAGATCCAGAAATTCTATGACTATATCCCCTATGAATAACTGTACCAAACATGCACACTGCTGTACTGTGTGTCATATTAAAAAGCATCCAGGTGAGGCATGGTGGCTCACACCTGGAATCCCAGCACTTTGGGAAGGCCGAAGTGGGTGGATCATCTGAAGTCAGGAGTTCAAGACCAGCCTGACCAACATAGTGAAACTCTATCTCTAGAGTTCATTTCCAAACTCTCTTGATAGCATACAAACCTATTTCAGGCCACCACTGTGCTATGAGCCGAGGGAGTGGGGGCATAGTAAGAGGGCCAGCCTTACTCTCACTAAGACAATGGCAGGAATCCCCAGGAAGGAAGTGTCACCATTACCTTCAAAGACATCTTCAAAGGTTAGACAAAATTCTAATTTTCTTTGACTACCAGTTTACCAAAAGATCTAATGAACCACAATTTAAAATATACATGTGTAAAAATCACAGTATTAAAAATTTTTTAAATCCCAAACTATGTGAGAAGTCTTAAAAACCACCAGATGTGCCAAGCACTGTGTCACACACCTGTAGTCCCAGCTACAGGGAATGGCTTGAGCCCAAGAGTTCAAGGCTAGCCTGGGCAACACAAGACCTCATTTCTTAATAAATAAATAAATTAATTAAAAAGGCTGGGCACAGTGGCTCATGCCTGGATCACTTATAGGTGGCTTTGGCTCTTGTACAACGCTGAAGGCCTATGGGCTGATGTTACACAGGACCCTCCAAATTAGATACCTTCAAATGGGTAGTCATTTTACCATCTGTTTTTTCTTTGTTTGGTTGGTTGGTTTTGGCGACAGGGTCTTACTCTGTCACCCAGGCTGGAGTGCACTGCTGTGACCACAACTCACTGCAGCCTCTATCTTCTGAGCACAAGTTATCCTCCTACCTCAGCCTCCTGAGTAGCTGGGACTACAGATACGTGCCACTATGTGGAGCTAATTTATTTTTTCTACTTTTTGTAGAGATGGATGGGGTCCCGTTTTGTTGCCCAGGCTCATCTCAAACTCCTGGACTCCAGTGATCCTCCTGCCTCAGCCTTCAGAGTAGCTGGGATTACAGGCATTCACCACCATGCCTGGCTAATTTTTTGTATTTTTAGTAGAGACGGGGTTTCACCATGTTGGCCAGGCTGGTCTCAAACTCCTGACCTTAGGTCATCCACCCACTTTGGCCTCCCAAAGGGCTGGAATGAGCCACCACCACTCCCAGCCCGGCCAGGATTTTTCTAAAATCCTTTTAAACATTTCACAGGCACCACAGTTATAGCCTGTTTTCACAAAAGAAAAGTTATCTTTTTAGTCCAGATTTAATCTGTAGTCTGAGAAGTGAAAAACTTATCCTGTTTTCCCGTCTAAAAATGCAATCTATGATGTCACCCAGAAATATGTGAGCATCGCTTCTGAGATACTGTGGGGGTAAAGAAGGTGCACGCAAGGCCAACTGTAAGGAGACTGGGGAAGAAGTTGGACCAAAGGGCAAGTCAGGAATATGAACATCTGTCTCTCTGAGTGCTACTCAGGGAAGTTTAGGATCCAGTCTTAATCACCCACACAAAACACCAGAGAACCTAACTTCAAATTATTGTTCTTTCTTTCTTTTCTTTCTTTTTTTTTTTTTTTTTTGAGTTGGAGTCTTGCTCTGTAGCCCAGGCTGGAGTGCAGTGGCACGATCTCAGCTCACTGCAATCTCCGCCTCCTGGGTCCCAGTTCAAGCAATTCTCCTACCTCAGCCTCCCAAGTAGCTGGGATTACAGGCACGAGCCACCATGCCCAGCTAATTTTTGTATTTTTTAGGAGAGACAGAGTTTCACCATGTCGGCCACTGTGGTCTTGAACTCCTGACCTCGTGATCTGCCGATGCCAGCCTCCTAAAGTGCTGGGATTACAGGTGTGAGCCACCGTGCCTGGGCAATTCTTTTTTTTTAAGAGATGGGTCTCACTATGTTGCCCAGGCTGGGCTCAAACTCCTGGCTCAAGAGATCCTCCCACCTCAGCCTCCTGAGTAGCTGAGATTATAGGTGCACACCACCACACCCAGCTTTGCTGTTCTTTGATTTCTCATTAGACATCTGTGTGAGAGAAGTTGTGAAATCATTGATAAAAGTGGCATTTTTATTTACAGTGATGGTGACCCATTGCTTTAAATACACTTTGTCTGTATTCACTTGAATCCAAAAGCAACTCTCATCCTAGAAAAGACAGTCTGTCCTTAGGGTTGTAGGAGTCATTAATGCTGGCTGCCAAATATTTGTGGTTCTCCACCTTCCAGCACCTTCCCTGCATGCTTTGAATTTGTGTGGGGCCACAAGACTACTCTGGCTAATGAGCTGCCAAGTGTATCATTTTCAGGCGAAAGACTCTGTTGCCAGTGTGAGATGTTCCAGAGATCTCCCTTCACCATGGTGTGCAGCAAGCTCTGAGATGTAGCTGTTCTACCAGCAGTGAGGACACATGGGCTAGACAGAGTGAGTGCAAAAGTGAACCCTGATTGTTACTGCCCAGTATTCTTGCTTATCCCAACTGATATAAGGATGGTGCCTTCATCTGTTTGGGAATGAAAATATTTTTCCTGGATCTGGGTTTTTCCTCACCATTAATATCTTAAGAAATCTTAGCACTGGAGAGAGATCCAAGATGGCCGATTAGCAGCGGCTCAGGATTGTAGCTCCCAGTGAAAGCGCAGAGAGCGAGTGGACACCGCACTTTCAGACGAATTTTTGTTGCCCACAGACTGGGAGATTCCCAGCGGAAAAGCCCCACGGGTCGCTCCAGCGTGGTGCTTCTTGGTGTGGCGCTTCTCGGTGCATAGTATACAGGACAGGGTGCCCTTTGAGTTAGGCTCGGCTGGTCCCATCCCCACAAGGAGAACAGCAATTGGAAGCTCTGAGGACTGAGTTTCACAGCAAGCACAGCCGAACCCAGGAAGGTCCAGCTCTGTGGGTGTGGGGAACGGGCGTCTGCCAAAAGAAAACTAAGAAACAGAAAAAACTTCATCACCCGGCGGAGAGAGATCCAAGATGGCCAATTAGCAGCAGCTCAGGATTGTAGCTCCCAGTGAAAGCGCAGAAAGCGAGTGGACGCTGCAATTTCAGATGATTTTTGTTGCCCACAAACTGGGAGATTCCCGGTGGAGGAGCCACACGGGTCGCCAGCACGACTCTTTTGGCCGGCGTGGCTGTTTTGCCGGCGCCCCGATGCGGCACTTCTCGGTGCGGAGTATACGGGACTAGGTGCCCTTTTAGTCAGGCTCCGCTGGTCCCATCCCCACAAGGAGAACAGCAATTGGAAGCACTGAGGACTGAGAGTTTCATAGCAAGCACAGCTGAACCCGGGAAGGCCCAGCTCTGTGGGGAAGGGGCGTCTGCTGAAAGAAAACTAAGAAACAGAAAAAGCTTCATCATCAACAAGCCGGATGTCCACTGAGAGACCCAATCTGAAAGTCAGCAATTACAAAGACGACAGGTTGATAAATCCACAAAAATGGGAAGAAACCAGTGCAAAAAGGCTGAGAACACCCGAAATCAGAATGCCTCTCCTCCTACAGGGGGTCGCAGCTCCTCATTAGCAAGGGAACAAGGCCTGACGGAGAATGAGTGTGATCATCTGTCAGAATCAGGCTTCAGAAGGTGGATAATAAGAAACTTCTGTGAGCTAAAAGAACATGTTCTAACCCAATGTAAAGAAACTAAGAACCTTGAAAGAAGGTTTAACGAAATGCTAGCGAGAATGGACAACTTAGAGAGGAATATAAGTGAATTGATGGAGCTGAAAAACACAACATGAGAACTTTGCAAAGCATGCACAAGTTTCAACAGCCGAACTGATCAAGCAGAAGAAAGGATATCAGAGGTCGAAGATCAACTCAATGAAATAAAACAAGAAGGCAAGGTTAGAGAAAAAAGGGTAAAAAGGAATGAACAAAGTCTCCAAGAAATATGGGACTATGTGAAAAGACCTAATCTATGTTTGATAGGTGTACCTGAATGTGAAGAAGAGAATGAATCCAAGCTGGAAAATACTCTTCAGGATATTATCCAGGAA